>CATIWR010197550.1:0-21330 GCA_949677035.1 Omphalea diandra
CTCTCTCTCTCTGCTTCCAGATCTCTTACTTGAATGCACTTCGATTTGGGCTCAAGCGGATAATTTTTGGAGGATTTTTCATACGGGGTCATTCTTATACAATGGACACAATTTCTGTTGCTGTTAAATTCTGGTAATTATCTAAAGTTCAGTATTTGCTTTGCATGTTTTGGGAGAGAGCTTTTGAGTTGTAGAGAATTGTCCAGGTGCAGTAAATACCCGCCCATAATGAACGGATTCCAGTCTCTGTGTTAGTAGATTCTAGGCATAATATCCACCTTTATTGTTGCTGATGGAGTATCTACCAGAAATAAATAAACACCATAGAGATAAATTTCACAGAAAATAAGGACTTCATGAGTCATGGTAAATGAAAGGTCAAATGACAAGTGAAGTACTGATAGAAAACAATCCAAGGTTCCAAATGTTCCTTTTTAAATCTGCTGGGCATTTGTCACATTTTCAATGATATTTGTTTTTATTTCTTCTTTCATTGCTATTCATGCCTTTGTTAAACATATGCTTAATTATATTTCAGCTTAATGACCAAAAAAAAAAATCCAAATCTTTTCAATTTTCACCGTTGTACCCAAACCTCTAAAAATGGCTAGTTATACTTAAAACTAACCAAATTTATATCGATTGTACCTATAATCAAAATTTAGATGAAAGAATTGTATAGAATTATTAGTATATGATTGTCACTCATGTTATTATGTATTTGTGAGATCTCAAATTAGCTAATTTTTTTAAAAGAAGGAAATAAGTCATTTTTAATTTTCTAAATGATTATAAATTTTATTACCAACTAAAACTTTTATCTTACACCTTTTTTAAAAAAAATTTGAGCTGAATACAGGTTCAACAAGAAAAAATTAATGTTTTTAAAGTAAAAATGATAACAACTTTAGTAAATGACATAAATCACTTACCTTAATTTTAACTATGGTACAGCGAACACAACTTTGGTGAATTTTGGATATAATTAACTATTTCAAAAGTTTTAAGTACAATAATGAAAAATAAAAAAGATTTATATTTTCTTTAATGTCATTTGGCCTTATATATTTTTTTCTGCTGGAATTTCTGAAGGTCTAAAGGTGAGGCAAAAGCAATGTTTTTGCGGCATGAAGGATTTCTAGGAGCTCTTGGCGCATTCATGAGCTATGCAGACCACAGCCTCGATAACTTTGTGTTTAATCAATCCATGCAACTCCCAACCAGCACATCTTATGCTGCAGATGCAAATTATAACCCACAAAATGGGGATTTGTATGAAAATGAAAGTATACCATGCAGTGTCTATGCAGCTTAGAGTTGGTAGCAGCCCTTTTTCCTGTGCTTAGGCATGAGTGAGAAACTGTTGGTGGCCTCTAGCACCCTGTGCAGGTTAGTGAAACTCTTGTAGAGTGTATAACATAGCTGAAATACTCCAGGACCAATAATTTATAATAGAAAGATCTCAGTACTGATACCAGGAAGTATCAGGTGAACATAAAAGAGATTTTTCTTTTGGTGAAAATATAAAAGAGAGATTGCCAAAATAAACCTTGTTACTGGTGTAACATCAGTGCCCTGTTTAATTGTAATTTATAACCATATTCTATAGGCTCTCCCTGTAACTTAATTGCTTAGTAAAATTGATTTCTTACATCACTTGGAGATCTTGTTTTTACCTTTCAATTATGATCTGTTAATCCAACTGATGTAATCTCCTGCTTAGATTATAATATCCTGTACCAGAACTATTGCAGATATCCATCTTCTTTTTCTGCAGTGTTTAGTAGGTAATTCTCGTTTAGTAGGTAATTCACAAATAAAATTAGTATACTGAGGCCACGAATACATGAGTGTGCGGAAAATTTTATCGAATGAGACAATTGTTGGTTCTCCTAAGACTTCATGTGTATCAGCCTGGGAAGAAAGGTATTATCTTTAAAAATTTAGGACATAATATGGGATAGATACAGTTAATTAAAATATATATTTATTATATCTAAAATATAAAATCTATAATTATTTATTTTCTTAAAATTAAATCCATCTTATTGTATGATCATACATGAATATAACTCTAACATAAGCAAACAGAAACCATGAATTTTTTATCCGCCACCCAATTGGGGCAGCAAGCAACCTGCTGTAGACAACGGGAATAGCTTATTGCCAACCATATTCAAGGAACTTATTTGCCTAACCATCATTTTATAATATAACAATGCAAGAGTAAAGAAAAACAGAGGTCGGCAGAAACATATTGAAGACGGACGAATAAAGCAATAGGCATCTAATAGTGGTGTCCTCAACTTAGTAGCAGTGCCCTCACTTTTACATTAACATAATGTGCTGATTTTTGAACTTGGATAGCAATTAGCTAATACGATACAACCCAGCATTTCAAGAGTGATGGAAAAGAATCATGATGTTTAGATAGATATTGGTAAGTATAGCTATGCAGTTCCAATATTCAAAGACAATAGAAGAAGAATACATATCAAAACCTAACACAGGATCACGCAGCAGTCAACCGTCTCCTATGATTCTTCTTTGCATTTTTCCTGCGCATGTACCATCTCTCTTTGATGTCCGATGATTTGCCAATCTGATGTTCATTATCTAAGTTCTGATCTGATTCTTTGGACCTTGCGATATTAAAATCTCCCCTCATTCTGGCAGCCTCAGCAAGCAGATCATTTGCAATCATTTCGCTGGTCCTAGAAGTGATTCCTCTTAGATACCAGGATATGGGTGGTGGTGGAACTAGTGCTGGCTGGATTAACTGATCCAAGCTTACTTTTGATCCTATCCTTCCTTTGCCTCCCGTGCATGAATAATAGTCTGCCCATGTTTTTGGTTTGCATGGGTAGCAAATATTTTCATCAACAAACACAGGTTCTACTCTCCAGTATCCTTCAAATTTTTTCATGAACCCAGATTTCACTTGCTTGAATTTCATCTGTAAATCAATCACCAGATATGGAAGAGTCATCATTCTGTTTGAATGTATTCTCTCTTTTTACTATAAACAAGATGATACAAGATAAATGTACCAATATGTGTTCCCTGAATGAGATCCAGAGTCATGATAAAAGATGATCATGAATAAAATATTAATGCCATTGGATGAGGTAACAAAAGACAGAACTACAGTAGAACCAGAAGTAAGAGCATTACAAGGTAAACAAGGAATTGGCTATACTCAGGCAATCTATTTTCTGGAAACTAACCCCCAAAAGAATAAAGTATTGACTCAGCCCCATTTGCAAATGGATTGATACGTTTTTGTTTGCCACCGAAAGGACTACAACGAAATAGTCAATTTTCTCATCTCTAAGGATTAATGAATTTGGTTGTCAGCAAGCTGTTCAGATGTACCCAATACAACTCTAAGAAGCAAATGAATGTTCAAATGCACTCAATATATGTGTTCCTACAATCATTCCACAGTAAAAATTAAGATTATATATGTTTCTTATGTTAAGAATCCATTCAAAGATATAAGGCTGACATTATAGGCAATAATAAAGCAAATGAACAAGCTTGGGTCGAATGAGTAGAATATGTGCTTCCTACAAACATTAAAGGATAAAGAGAAATGTGAATCCTTACCGTCAGATCTTGTCTGTTCTGATCAACTAAAACATGAACTGAAATGGTCCCTGACCACCAGAGAAATTTCCATATAGCTGCTTGTTCCACTTCAACCACCTGCCTCTCACCTTCATCGACCAGCACTTTTCTGGATACCACTTCCTGAAAAGATGGTAGTTTTTCCCTCAAGTCAAAACAGAAATCCGACGAAACGGTTAATCTTTCAGAGTGAAAAATAATAGTCACAAGAACAAGCACTACGAAATATAAAACAATTTAGAAATAGCACGTCTAACTTCAACCACCTAAGACTGTTATGAAATTTGTTTTACTAATCGAAACGAAGAAAGAGAATGAAGCATTCAACTTACTTTGATGTTTTTGAAAACCCTCCTACAATCAGGATCAGTGACAATATTATACACTGCATCTGGAGGCAGTCCAACATTGAATTTCACATTAAGGTTGCAGAGAGAACCTTTTGGTACGCTGACCTGACAAGAATAAACATCAACTCCAAGTATATTGTGATTTAATCAAACCCAAAAGATAATATGCAACACATTTTCTAGCCCATTTACTTCTCCATCAATTTTATGTCGTCAGAATTTTTAAAATCCATACAGAACAATCCTCTCACATCAAACCTTCCTTGTGGAAGTATTGAAAATCAAAAGGTGGCAGAATCACGTACTAACATAACAACAGAACGAAAATGCCGGAAATTATTTAAACAAGATCGTGATCCATCTAGAATAAAAAGTTTAAGTGCTTTTTTCTCTTCCTCTTGAATTATCTCCCAAGCCAATATCATCAGTTCTTAGCAAACAAATCACGTATAAAATAGTATCTTTTCCTCCTTAATCCTTCCTCACCTTTATTTCTGGAGGCCGATCAACCCAGGCAGGATTTTCTCTCCAGGCTTGTAATTGCCTCTCCAGATCAATCCTCAAAGCAGTAGGTAATCCTTCTTCCCTTCTAAGTGAGGTTGCTCCTTCATTATCTTTTGCAAATCTTCTGAGCTGTGACTGCAACAAGAATTGAATTTTATTTTTCTTTATTGACCTCTAGAACATCCAACAATATATTGTAAATAGTTTTCTAATATAATAACTAACCTTTAAATAATTTTGAAGCTTTTTTGGTAGCTGCACTAGAAATGATGGATCAAATGCTTCGTGGCTCCCATTTCTCATGCCATTTGAATTTCCAAAGCTTGCTGTTTTCGCATCCATCTCACCCATTAAAGCCTGAAATTCAGCCCAAATGGGAGTTTATTTGATGTTGCCTTCTTGCTTCAATCTTATTCTAGGGGCATAGAAATAAAATTGTTGTTGACCACTATTCTACCCCAACTTTCACAACTTTTTTTTTTTTGGGGGGAGGAGGGAGGTAATTAGGCTCTGATTGGGGTTCAAACTTAAACCTCAAAGCCCTGGAGATGCTCCAATTCCACTAAGCCAAAACTCGTCTGTCAAATTTTCAGAACTTCTGTTAGAGTATAGATGAATTATAGAGCATAGAAAAATGTATTTCCAATAAACTATACTAGTTTTCACAAGTATATTCACTAGACTCCAATTTGTGAGAAAAATTAAGTGCTAAGATATGAGTTACAAAAGAAATGTCACAATTGATCTGCAGAACAACAAAAGCGCCATTGCCAACCAGAAAAATAAGTAATGCAAGTAAAACAATAAACTTCTGGGTATATACCTACGGTAATTAATAGATATTAAACAATCAACTACGCAATTACCAAAATTTCTTAAAAACAATTGTCTGACACAGACATGCAAGAGCCTCTAATCAAATTATAATAATCTTTAATTGCCAAGTCAAGCAAGCTAGCAATCATACACCAACAATTCACAACCAATATATAAATAATTCACAACCAATATATAAATACACTCATAAAACAAACAAATGCAAGTCAAATTTCATATAAGCAAAGCAATCAAATCACGTGGCAGCAAAATAAAGACATTACCTTTGACAGAAATGAACAATAACCATCAATAACCCACAAAAACAGAGAACATAATTCCCACCATTTCCAAGAAAAATTAAACTACCCAGAAAGCCAAAATAGCAAATTGGATAGAACAATCAAATAAATTTTAACAATGGCAAGGAATCAAAGAGAGAAGATTCACTTACAGATGGGATCTCAATTACAAGAATATCGAGTAGGCTATGGTATCTCCTGCCTTTCTTCCCTTATTACTTTCCTTATCTAAGTTCTTCTTTTCTTCTTGAGAATGCGCAGAGACAGGGCACGTGTTGTAATTTTTACTTTGCACACGTAAACGCAAGTGCTATTTGCAAATGTAGGGAAAGCCACAAGCAGCGGCTTTAAGGTCCCTTTTGACTGTCTGCTTGGGAAGTTTCTACCTTTCACCAGTTTATGATGACCAAATCTGACGGTAGTGCCAGAGTTTGTTCCATTCAATGGATGTCCTGTGTCCGTCCACGTGGAAGTCGTGGGTCAAGACAATCTTTTTTGTTCATTGGGTTTTCTGGAATTTTTTTTTAACTAGTTGTTGATTTCTTGATTTTGATTTGTCCAAATCTGTCTGTGAAAGTCATTTCCTTTTTAAAGGAAAAATGAGAGAGAAAAAAAAAATACTATACACAGCAATCAATGTATACAATTAATTCTAATTTTAGAATTTATTTAAAAGATAATTTATCATATATTAAATTCAAAATTTATTTAAAATAATAATTTATTATTTATTAAATTAATAATTTAATAAATAAGTGATTGAGATTCAATTAATTTGATATGTAAAATTATATAATGAAAATAATATAAATTAAGAAAAATTATAAAACATATAATTATACAAAATAAATCTAAAAAATAATATGCACATAGAAAAAATATGTCACTTATTTATGTAATGAATATTTTAATTTATTAAGATTTATAAATATATTTTAAATAATATATTAAATTATAGCTTGTGCAACATGCGAATTATCTATTAATTAAGTATAATATGTACACAATTTTTTTTTCTTGAATTTTAGTTATTCTTTATAAGTGAGCATGAATTACATGTGCCATAATATTATTATTAATATAGCAATTATTATATATGCCTAAATCACATAAGTTTTTACATTTCTAAATATATAAAGCCCACTTAAAAATAGATAATGTTGATATAGAGCATAACAGGTCATACAGAAAACGAGATCCACAAGCAAACACACCAGACTAGACAATATGCATATGGTAGATATATACAGTAACTCTATGCTCAACTTCTTATTAAGCCTTTCGGCAGACATCTCCATCGCAGATCCATCCCTCCTTTCCCTTACCAGCCTCACCATTTTCTTCATTATTCTTCAAAGCACACTTGGGGTGGAGATCAAAGTCACATAGTTTGCAATAGAAAGACCAACCATACCCCATCTCCTTACATCCATCGCAGCCATATGCCTTGTGTTTAGTGCGTATAAGATCATGCCCAGGATGAAGCTCATGTCTCACTTTCTCAGGCCACTCTTTCGCCATTTCTTCCAGCTTTTCCTGTAATTGCTTCAGGCGCTCTTCAGTAAATGGATATGCATCTGCCCCATAAGCCGTAATGTGTTCTCTTGCTTCCTTAGTTACGGTCTTGCCTGTTGGACTGATGGCTATAGCGGCAGGAATGCCTCTTATTTTGAACTTGCTTTGCAGGATTGGTTTCCTCTCATCACCAAATGGAATGGCTAACCAAGGCATTTCTGAATAGAATTCATCGAAAGAGGATTGGTCACGATCACTTGATATGAAGATTACTTCAAATGCATTGTCCTTGGCCTTGATTTCGTGATATGCTTCAATTAACTTGGGCAAAAATGCTCGACAAGGAGGGCACCACTTAGCTGAGAAATAGAGGAGAATATTCTTTCCTACCAGTTCAGTCACTGGAACCTAAACAATCATAAACCAGCTGAGACATCTAATTTACAAGAAGTAACGAAGTGCTGGCACAATTCATTTTCAGGCAAGAAGAAGGAAATTTTACCTTGGAACCGTTCTTTTCGATGGCAAAATCTTTATCCCCATGAACTAAAACAGTCTCCAGAGTCTGCACTTCAAGTTTCGCCTTCTCAATCTCAGCAAGCTCAACCAGCTTCTCTGGTGTAAACGGGTAGGCTTCAATACCATGATCTTGAATAAGTTCAGCGACATTTTGGTTCTGAGTCTTCCCATCTTGTCCAATTATAACCAGAGTAGGAATGGTATGGAGCTCAAAGTAACGTGCCAATTTTTCGCGGCTCTTGTCCTCAAATGGAACTGCCAACCAAGGCATTGTTTCAAGACTTTGTCTGAAGTCCTTCTCATCATACTCTATAGATATGAACACTATCTCAAAGCTCTCTCCTTTTTCCTTGAGCTTTTTGTATACCTCCACAAGTTTGGGAGTAAATTCGAGGCACAACGGATGGGAGTACACGGAGAAATACAAACCTACCATCTTCCCTTCTAGATTACATACTGAGATCTGCAAATACAAGTACAAACAGCAATATTTGTGAAACATAGTGTTCATGACAAACAAGCCACATAGAATCAAAATGTCTACCTTAGTTCCATCCTTTGAAATCAGATAATCGCGCGAATTCGAAACCAAGATAGAGCTCAAGGTTTGATTCTTCTTAGCATTTTCTTCTTCCTGTCTAAAATAGTCCATTCTTTCTGGGGTAAATGGATACCCCTCTGCTCCATAGTCCCGGATGATCTTGACCCCTTGATCACAAGAAACCTTCCCATTAGTATCAAGAACGACAAGAGTAGGAATCCCCCTCACTTTAAACAACTCCTTGATGCATTTGCGGGTTCCCTCAGCAGAAAATGGAATGGCAAGCCATGGCATTTTGGAGAAGTAACCATTGAAAGATTCATCATCTCTATCAGAAGAGATGAAAACTACTTCGAAGTCGCCTTTTGAAGACAGCCTTTCATAGACTTCCACCAAGTTTGGGGTGAAATGCCTACATGGTCCGCACCAAGAACCAGAGAAATACAATCCTACAATCTTCCCAACCAAGTTGCTGATTTTAACCTATGAGCATATCAGAGATTGATCAGGTTAAAATAAGGCCTTAATCAACATCTTGGTTCTATGGTAATAACATTTAAATGATCCTGCTCTTGGTTGAGTTCATCTATAACTATAGTCAACTACAACACCAATCTATGAAGCAAACCAATGAGAAATTGAACACAGCAAAAACAATCATCATCAACTGCGATTTGTGAGCAAATATATGCATATATTCTGGTGAAGAAAACAGGAAAAGACTTGAAAAATACTTTTGGGTATAGAAAGAATACCTGATCACCGTTGTTGCGGATCAGAAAGTCCCTGTCTTTTGAGGACAGAAGTGATGAAAGATCATGAGAAACACCATCGACAAGGCCGTTAGCCATTCCTGTTTTTGTGTCTGCAAAAACAAATAGGTAAGACTATGCCTTATATTCACCTTATTCTACGAGACAAGGAGTTAGGATAATACCGTTCTTCTCAGTTTTATCCGCAGGATTGTTTAAACAAATAAATTTAGACCTCGTGGCTAAGAAATCCAAATAATTTTTACAATTTATATATTTTTTTCCTCAACAAGAAAACACTTCTTCTATGTAGTTTTGTCCGCAGGATTGTTTAAACAAATAAATTTAGACTTCGTGGCTAAGAAATCCAAATAATTCTTACAATTTACATATTTTTTTTCTCAACAAGAAAGGACTTCTTCTGAGTCAACTAACAAACTAAATTAGAACTGCATTTTTTTTTTCTCTCTCTTGAATAAGGAAAGACTTTTGAGTCAACCATATTTAACAGTTAGCAGCACAATTTTATTGTAGGGAAAATAATGCTTATGTGATTAGTGAACTAATGTTGGTAAAAATTTTTGAGAAAGGACTGTCGATTTATTTTGAAAAATTTTACTTAAAATATCACTCTATAAAAACATGTGGAAAATATTTATCTCGCCAAGGCATAAAGCTTTGCCATTAGGCAAAGTGCCTGTGGTGGATTATGGCTATAGTTGCATTATATCTTATTAAATTCATTTGTGGTAAGATTACACTCGAACAATTCATTCTTCTTGGATTAAACATGGCTTAGCTGAGACAATCATAATAATTTTTATCCGGCCTATATCGATTCAGGATTTTGCTATATGACAGTAAATCAATAATTTGTTTACTTAACAATTTTTTTCTTCTTTTTTTTTTCTTTTACTATTTTCTATTGATTTTTTTTTAACTCACAGTGAAGATGCGTTACACTAAGTATCCAATAATTCGTCAAAATGGATACAGTCAGTAGCGTTGTTGAGTCGGGTCTTTAACTCAATTCACTGCCTTGATTGCCTGACCTGCTGCGATACCAGTGCTTCCCAACACACACACACACACAAGAGGAGGAGATTTTCAATTTAAATAAATTATATATGCACTGCAAGTGACTTTATTTATACAAAGCAACATATTCCAGAGACACCCTTTTTAAGTATATGGACCCAAGTGTATCTCAAATAACAAAACATTACGTTTTATTCAGGGGCACGAGGTAAAAAAGAGCATATGCATAGATCAGTTGAGGGCATAAAATGCCTATTATATCATGCTTTGTGACAGACGTCTCCATCACACACCCATCCTTCTTTAGACTTTGGTTCATTCTCTTCACCCTCTTCATCCTCCACCTCATCATCTTGGGTTTTCTTGCTTTCTTCCAGGGCACATTTTGGATGCAGATCAAAGTCGCACTCTTCACAGTAATAAGACCAAACTTTTCCTTTTTCATCACATCCATCGCATGTATAAGCCATTCGTTGGCTAAGCACTAGCTCATGATCCTCATGAAGTGCATGCTTCACCTTCTCAGGCCACCCCTTCGCCGTCTCCTGCTGTTTTGCTTCTATCTCCTTCAAGCGCTCATCAGTGAAGGGATACGCATCAGCACCATGCATCATAATGAGCATTCTCGCCTCTTTTGTGATAGTTCGTCCAGTTGGTCCAAGAGCTACAAGCATAGGTATACCTTGGACCTTGAATTTCCGACTCAAAGATGCCTTCCTCTCGTCTCTGAAGGGAAGTGCCAACCATGGCATCCCTGAAAAGAATTCATCAAAAGACGCTTGGTCACTGTCACTAGAGATGAAAATCACTTCAAATGCGTCATCCTTTGCCTTAATCTCATGGTATGCCTCAACAAGTTTAGGCAGAAAAGCGCGGCAAGGAGGACACCAATGTGCTGAGAAATAAAGCAGGATGTTCTTCCCAACTAGATCAGACACCAGAAACTGAAATAAAAATCATTTGCCACAAATCAAAATTAGGAAACTGAGAACCCCAAAGTGGATGGGGCAGAAAATGAGTCGAAGGAAGGAGATACATCAGATGCTGCTAATACGGAGTTGGAAGCATTTTAAAAGTGCAATTTTACCTTTGCTCCATCTTTCCCAATGACAAAATTTCGGTCCCCTGAAACCAAAACTGATTCCAGGGTTTGGGCAGCTTCTCTTGCTTTTTCTATCTCTGCAAGCTCCGCAAACTTTTCAGGGGTGAAAGGATATGCTTCAACTCCGTGTTCTTCAATGGCTTCAGCAACATTAGAGTGCAGAGTTTTTCCATCCGGTCCAATAATAACAAGAGTGGGTACAGTTGAAAGCTCAAAGTACCTGACCAACTTCTCACAGCATTTGTCCTGGAAAGGCAATGCTAACCAAGGCATTTTTGCCAGGGATTGCTGGAAAGCTTCTTCATCATCATCATCAAGTGATACATACACAACCTCAAATTTCTCTCCGTTCGCTTTTAATTTCTCATAAACATCAGTAAGCTTTAAAGTAAAATCAACACATGATTTGTATGAAAATAATGAGAAATACAGGCCTACTGTCTTCCCTTCAAGTTCAGAGACAGGTACCTTGTACATAGAGAAAAGAGAATAATGTCAGCTTTAGAAAACCACAAAAATGAAAACATCCATTTTGAACTCAAACAGTGATTAATCAAGTCTGATGATGGGATCTCAAACCATGCAGAAAAAATATAAGATTATAAGCATTTCAAGGAAATAACAAAATTACTGAGCTAACCTTTCTTCCATCAGATGAAATTACATAATCACGAGAACGGATCACCAAGATAGATGTCAAGGATTGACTCCTCCTCGCTGCTGCTTCTTGCTCTTTTAATTCTTTGATCCTTTCTTCCGTAAAAGGATGGCCTTCAATTCCATGCTCCTGAATGATCTCAACACCATTTGCAGTTGAAACTTCACCATTTTCATCAAGGATCACAAGATTGGGTATTCCCTGCACCTTGAATAGCTCATCCAAGCGATCACGCGTCTCTGAATCAGAGAATGGGATAGCAAGCCACGGCATCTTCGAGAAATAATTTTTGAATGATTCATCATCCTCATCAGCTGAGATAAAAACAATCTCAAAGTCACCTTTTGGAACAAGTTCATTGTAAGCCTCCACCAATTTTGGAGTGAATCGCTGACAAGGACCACACCATGACGCTGAAAAATATAGCCCAAGCTTCTTCCCTTTCAAGCTGTCAATCTTCACCTGTAAAATGCAGAATTTAACGAGAAACATCTTTTATAGCCATCCTAATACAATGACTCAAAGCTTCAATCATTGTTATGTTAATAAACTCATTTCTTCCTCAAATGCTAGATTTGCTTTCACTGGCTCAAATAAAATCAGGGCAGACTGTGAAACGAACCAAAAGAAAAAAAAAAATCTCACAGTTCAATCGAAGAAAACCAAGAAATAAAAAATAATCTATGCTTAAATCGATATTAATAATTAACATTAAACTGCAATGCAATCTTTCAGAACAAGAAGAAGACCAAACTTTCAAGTTTGAAAATTCCCCGCCGTTTTATCATTGCTAAAGAAAAAAAGATACTCAACGCTCTCATTATCATGCCACCCCTCAAAATTCCCCATCATTCTCTACCCTTTATTCCCTGAAAACTATTCACACCAAAAACAACAAAGTCCGAACAGTAAATCCAACTTGAAGAAAACAATAGCAGCAAGAAACACAGTTAAAGCAAGCAAATTTCAAGAAACAGAAAAAAACCCAGTAGAAAGAAATAACCCAATAACACTTTCTACACAATAACAACAATAATCAAGCAGGGAAAACCAGTTCCAGAAGAACCCAAAAAAAAGGTCACCTGATCACCGTTGTTTCGAATGAGGTAATCCCTATCAGAAGAAGAGAGGAGAGAGCGAAAATAATGAGAACCGCAGTTAGCCATTGGTGTAGCAGATGGTAGAAATTTCGGTAAGCTTGTTGCAAGAAATGGGCAGTCTATAAGTAACGAGGTTCTGGAGATTTTTTGCTTTGTGATTAAGAAAAGTTGGCCAATTAGACCTCTGCGTGAAAGTCCGAGCCTGACGGTGGCAATTTCTTCCTTTCTTCTTCGGTTCTTATCTCTTTTTAATTCTTTTTCCTGATACTTTTCTTTCTTTAATTTTCTTATTAATTACTGAAAGAATATAACAATGAAAAACTAATTTTTGCTGGCGATATATATATATATATATATATATGATAATTATATAATAAATTTATTATTACATTATTTTTTCAGCATAAAGCTATTTATATTTTCAAATTAATATAAATATAATTATGGTATATAATTTTACCATAAATGTTATTGATGGGTCTATAATAATGTTACTATATCAGCTTATTTTAATGTCCTTTCACATACACTACACAACAACATAATAGGGTACAAGTCAACAATGACCTAAGTGTAGTTGTTGACCAATATAGTGCTTTCCTGGCTTCGCGTTAATAAATGATGATTCTCTTTTTTATCCTTCGAAAGACTATGACAAACTTTTTGAAATGTCACCGACAAAATTCTATTGATGGTAGTTTCTTTTTTTTTTTTTTAAGGTTCTATTGATGGTAGCTTCAAATTAATAAATTTACTAATTTTAATAAACTTTTTATTTTCAATGCTAGTTATCTTTTAATATTTTTATCAGTTTTTTTTAAAAAAATTGCGAATAGCCATTTTCTCTTCCATTTTCTTTCAAAACTCTTTTTCTTTTTTATTGTCACCAACGGTGACTCATAATTTTATTATTTTTATTATTATATTATTTATTTTCATTTCAATAATACAAATTTATATTTATTTTTATAAATTTTTTAATTTTTTTTGTCTCTTTTTATAAGTCAGATGAGAGTTTTTAATTATTTTTTATAGAAATCTAAGTCATCTTGTATGAAGGTTATTATTATTTCTTTATGTGATTGATTTATAATATTATTGAAGAGATTGATCAATCTTTTGTAGTAAATCAACTGCGCTCGTTTGAAGATAAAAATATCAAGTTGTGGCTTCGTATAATAAACGAGTAAAACGTGTTTTGTGTTGTTATACAAGATTTAATACTCCGTTAATATAATTATATTAAAAAAAGATCTTCATTTTTTGAATTAAATTCAACATACTCGGTGTCAATATAATGTGTTATGGATTATAATATTTAATTTTTTGCATGTGTTGATATTTTTGTATTTGATATTTCATAAATGAGAATTATTTTTTTTCTTCTCAAAAAAAAAAAAAAGAAACAAGAAATGATGAGTTTTCTAAATTTATTACAAGATCAATTGAAATTTATTCTGGATTTCATATATTATTTGTGCGAGTTTGATTTTTTTTATTTTATTGTCTTAATAAAATTTAGTTTTTATAAATATTGTGATTTTTTTTGTTTATATGAATACAGATCTATCTTCATAAGAATTTTATTATTTTTTAATGAGTGAATGATTTTTTTTTAGATCTTTTGATTCTTCCTATTTTAAAAATTTTGATATGATTGATGGGCAAATTATTATTATTATTTTTTAATCAAACTCATTTAAAAGATAATTAATATGTAGTTTATAGTACCACAAAATAGAAAATGTTTACAATTGTATTGTAAAATTATGAAACTCTATCAATATAATTAGAAATATTTTTAAAAAACTATAAGATTGATATTTTAATACTTTTTATTGTGATAAATTTTATATTTATATCAAAATATATTAAATTTATTATATGGTAAGAGATTCATATTTTTCTAAAAAAATAATAAATGATAATTGTCAATTTCTTAGGTATACCATTTTTCATCCTACCTACCACTTGGATATATGTCTCAAACCAATATTGCATAATTTGTCTTATACGTTCGTGCTCATATTGTGCAGTTAAATTCCTGCCTTTTAAACTTAGTTTAACAATTTTATCATTTTTATACTATTTTTATGTAATAAAAAATTATTTTTACTTCACACAAAATGATAGTTATAGGCCTTACAGTTAATTCAATAAAATTAGGTTTCATAATTTTTTATACAATTTGATTAAACGACATAATACAACACGTAGTTAAACGAATTTAGATTTGACATGGATAAGTTTGAGTCATAAAAGAGTTAATTCATTTATGTTTTCAAAAAAAATCAAGTTTAAATGGATTGAGCATCTAATCCATAATAGACACGATTATATAATTAGGTTAATACGTTAATATATAATACAAGATACAAAAATACACATTAAACACAATTTAAGTAAATATATTTACATATAAGAAAATACTTTTGAATTCAATCCTATATTTGTTTAAATTTTCAACATCTATTCTCTATTTTCACAATATATAAATATTTTTAGTTAAAAATTAATTTTCTAATTTTTCTATACATTTTTAGGTTAAATCTATGTTTTCATATCATGACATGTTAATATCTATTATAATACGATTAATTAAATAAATTATATGAATTATGTTATATAACCTACTTCATAAATATGTTCATATTAGATTTGAAGATTTTAATGTAATTAATTGAATGAATCGTGTTCAAATTGAATTATGTTATGTAACTTACTTCATAAATATATTTATATTAGATTTGAAGATTTTGATATAATTAATTGAATGAATCGTGTTCAAATTGAGCATGTTTGTATCATATATATATATTTCGACATGATATAATTAGATATGACATAATATAAATTATCACATTTTAATAAAATGTACGTCTCATAGTACATTAGTACATCAGATTAAGATTTTTTTTTTGAGTAATAGTATTTAACTAGTGAAAGAATATTTAAAGCTAAATTGATATACGAAACTTTACGATGAACAAATATTTTTTATTTGAATACCAAAAGTAAACATGATGTTATCAAAATGTGGAATTCCGTAAACAAGTAGCCCAACGTTTTAATATTTCTGCTAATACATTATTTCCATTGTATTTCATATTATATAATCTGTAATAAATAAAACAATATAGCACAATTTATTTATATTATTTAGAACAATCAATTTCAAATGGACGTTTTAGCTTGCATGATGTAATAATAATATTTATATTATACAGATATTTTGAATGCATCACAATGAAATTCTGATATCACCTTATTTATTTTTTGATTTCATATTCTCCACATGCATATTAAATTCACACTTTATTAATATAAATAACTTATATAGCCAGTGGCATACTCAGGAGAGAGGGAAACTTCTTAAGAAATCTTTTTACTCCTTAAATTTTTTTTTATTTTTATATATAATTGTTTTAATTCAATTAGAAATATATTATAACTTAACCCTCAAATTTTTTAAAAATCTTTGATTTGTATATATATTATATATTTTATAAATAAATTTTTTTTCTATAGTATACCTTAAAAATTTTCAGTTTGTTAATTATATAAACGCTTTATAAATCAGTCTCCCAAAGTCCACACTCCCCAATTGCCCCTGAAATTTCAATTAGTTTACGTAGTAGCCCCCAATCCTATAAATTGATTTACATAAAGTAGCTTGCATTTTATGCTAACTTCAACTGATTTTCTATTGATTTTATATTACATTAGCCCTTTCAATTTTGTCCTTAAACTTTTCCTTTTAAATGAATTCTTTTAAAAGTTGTGAAAGTAACATTTTCCACCCTTAATTTTTAATTATTTCATCTATTATCAGAAATAATTGATATTTTAGAGCCAAACTTTCTCCTATAACATAAAAAATACACAAAGAGGGAAAATTATACATTTATGTAATTTTGATATAATGCCTTATACAAAAGCTCATTAATTACATTTATAACCTACCAATCTAATGACTAATAACAATCAACTAGTCATCTAAATATTTCTCCAAAAAAAATCCTCTAAATATTTTTCTTATCATAATGAAATATGCAAAATAAAATATCATTGCTATAAATAGCAATTATAAAAGTAAATAATGACAATATATATGAACAGTAAATTCAATCCCTAAAGCTGTATCCTATGTTCGCCACCAAATATAGCATAATTGCATTAGAAACAAAGAATGAGGTAAAATAATACACATCTTTAATTTTAGGAGAACAATATTTTTTTTTTATAGGATTACTAAATAGAGAACAAATAAACTACTGATAGAACCTTAGCTAAGATTTTTATAATTAGATTGGATACCTTAGCTAAGATTTTTATAATTAGATTGGATCAGTGAGTCGCATGGGTAAAATCATGATCTAGTTAGTTGGTCAATTCAAAAATATTGATTGAAAGTATTTATATTTTCTTAAAAAAATTAAAATTTAAAAGGTCAAAACGAAATAGTAATTCTTAGTGGGATCAAGACTGATTTTTTTTATAATACTCTATTTATTTCTAAATAACTGTCATTTTAAAATATCAATAAAATTTTATTTTTGTTTTTTCAATTCTATTTTTATTATAATTACTTAGCCTTATTAATTTGATTATTTCTATAAAAAATAATTTAGTTATTTTTTTCTAAGATGTAGCTAGTTTCTTAATTCTTACACAATATCAAAAAATGACAGACATAGAAGTGAAGGGACAACTAGCTATTATATATATCATCATTTAATACACAACACATGACACTATAATGGTACCAGATCTGAATATATCGAATTAAACTGATTAATTGAATTGAAAAATAAATGAAATTAAAAAAATTTAAAAATAATTGAATCAATCTGAACCGTAATAGTAATTGGAAAATGTATTAATTATTAATTTTTATCCAGTCCAAATAATTAAATCGAACTGAATCGATCCGAATTGAACCAATCTAAACTGTTATTTAGAGTTGGTGTGTATATATATATATATATATATATATATATATATATATATATATATATATATATATAATATTTTTATAAATTTAATTTTTTTAAGAAAAAAGATTTGAAATATCTAAATACTCAAATTGAACCAAACCGATCCATTAGTCCTGAATATCCGAACTGGATCGAATAAAATTGATTCAATTCAGGACAAATATTTTTTTTATTTCATTTTAGTACCGATTTTTTCATTTTTCAAATAATCAATTTTCAATCTGATTTCAAATAATTTTAAATAACTGATCCAAAATCGATACCGATCACCCCTAATTTTAAGTCAACATAAACCAGTGTAATGGTTGATGAATATATTCCTTGCTTTCAACAATACCATTATTCAACCTACCTAATATGTCTCAAACGAATGTTACATAATTTTTCTTCTATCTTTGTGTTCCGTATGAATTGAATAAACTTTTGAATAGTTTAAAGTCTTGCCTTTTAAACTTAGTTCAACAGCTGCATAATTTTTTAGCTTATCTTTTACATAATAATATATTTATTTTGCTTCACACAAGGTGATTGTCTATGAACCCTATAGTTAACTCAATGATAAGACATTCATCTCATAATATAATAGTTTAAGACTTTTTTCTTTTGAGTAATAATATTTAATTAGTTGAATAATATTTCAAACTAGATTGATATATAAAATTTTACTATGAGGAAATCGTATATATGCATTGGAATAAATATAGGTTCAAATCAATCAATATTTATTCACCTGAGTACCAAAACCAAATATGACATTATTAAAATGTAGAATTTCATAAACAAATAACCTAATTTTTATTAATATTTTTGCCAATACGTTATTTTTATTTTATATTATATAATTTGTGATAAGAAATATAGCACAGTTTATAAATATTATTTAGAACTATCAATTTCAAATGAAAGCTTTAGCTTGGATGATGTAACTAATAGTACTTATCTTATAATGTAGAAGATCAATGATTCAAATCTTATTGAGCTATTTTGAATGCATGAAAATGAAATTCTAATTTCTCCTTTTTTATTTTTCAATTTTTACAATTTTGAACACATATTAAATTTGTATATAGCTTCATTTATTTCATAAAACATAACTCGTTTATAAAAATATTTTCAAAAAAAATATTTTCTAAGAAACATATTTCTAGCATTTGGAATATATCATAAAAATATTAATTTTCTTATAAGGTTACAAATCAAAATATTAATTTTATAAATCAAAAGATTAACAAATCAAAATATTAATTTTGTAAATCAAAAGATTACAATAATTAAACATTTGACATATGTTCTTGTAAGTTATAATCTTATACTTGTCATTTAAACGAGTGTTTACTATTTATCAAGTATTTATATTAACACCATATGTTTTTGATAAATGACATTATAATATGTTTTATTTTGTCATTTAATAAGTAAATGAATAATTAAATATTTAATTTTTTAATTAATAAAAATATATAGAAAACTTAATAATATAGAAATATTTTTGCATAAAAATAAATTAGAAAATTTAAAGATAATTCTTCACATTCATAATAAACAATATTTAATTTCTTATATATTAAGAAAAAATTAAAAAATCAATAAAAAAGTGAAATCATAAAATTTCTTATTTGTATTGATAAATATATTATTATTAAAATTTAATTATAATTATAATTTTATTTTAGTAATAAATTTTATAAAATAATATTATATTAAAATAATAACAAATGTTAATTATTATTTATATATTAATTTTATTTATTTATTCAATTAATTAATTATTTAAGAAAAATAAATATTAAATTTATTTAGAATTTATTATTATAATCATATTATGCAATGTACAAGTTTGTGATTAGTTTGATATGATACAGTTTGATATGATAGCTTACATGAAAGATCATTAATTAGATTGTTTTACATACTAATATAATGACTTAAAATACTTCTTATTAATAACAATAAACTAATCTAACATGTTTTTCCTCAAAAAAAAAAAAAAAAAAAACTAATCTAACATTAGTCTTACCATAATAGAAACCACAACATAAAATATAAGTAAATAATGACTACATATATGAACAATAAACTCACCTCCTAAATTTAAATCCTATGTTTGTCACAATATATAGCACAATTCCATTAGTAACAAATGATGAGTTAAAATAATTTGTTCACTTATTTAATTTTAGGGGAACAATAATTCTTCAGTATAAGATTACTAAATAGAGAAGAAAGAAACTACTAATAGAACCCTAAAAACCTGAATTCTATTCCTATGGCTAATCAGCCGACAAATACAATGCTTCACATGAGAGCATAAATTTATTAGTTGAAATTGAGATCATAAACCTTTTTCCCATCAAGCCCAAAAATCCCAAAGTGCTTCTCATACTCCTCTCCGTTCTTCCCATTCTCGTAAAAAAGATAAAACAAGTAAACCTTCATCCCTTCCTTAGGCCTTTTAGGGATTCCAACATTTTTCACTACCCTTCTCACAACTTCCATATTATACACAAAATGCATTCCCCACACTCACGACTTCACCACCGGCGTCGGCCGCCCAGTTTCCAACACTACAACCTTAATTCACAGAAAACCTTCTTTCTCTATTGCATAGACAAATGTATCAATACTTGCATCGAAAAGGGACTTGTATTTCAACCCACCATCTTGGATTGGTATTTTTCTCTTGAACAAAGTGTAGTCTAAGGGAATTTGTTCCAAATTGTTTACATAGTTAATGTAAGAATACAAATTGACCATGAAAGGTGATTTACTATTGTATAAAAATTGCAAGAGAGGATTTAAAAGCTAATTGGAGGTGAGGATCAAATGTTTTAGACGATAGAGGAAAAGAATTAGAGAGCACAAATGCAACCTAAGAATAAGAAAGCTTAATACTATTTCCAAAATTTAGCATCTACAGTGATTGATAAAAATTTAGCATAGCAAGGACTATAAAGTTGGTGTAGTATGGATCTTTAAGAAAGACTTCATTTCCAACTGCAATGTATTTAACTTGGGTAGCCGAAATATCAGAGAAGACATTGATTTGATGTCACACCCCATTTAATAATCATTTAAATTTCTCTTTAAGTCTATCCATTGTCATTTAAAAGACCTGATTAAAATTTTTTTTTTCACCCAATTCACCCCCCACTCTTTGGTGCTAGCCACAACTTATTGTCAACATGCTCACGTGCATTAACATACTCAATAGACTCATTTCTATCCTCTGGGCCAGTATGAACTCTATCAGGTGCATCCATACTTCTCTAAGCTAATGCATATAAGATTAACATAATGCAAATAACATATATATCACATTCATATTACACATGTCTACATAATCATTTACCCGCTCTGATACCACTAATTGTCACACCCCATTTAATAATCATTTAAATTTCTCTTTAAGTCTATCCATTGTCATTTAAAAGACCTGATTAAATTTTTTTTTTCATTATGTCTCTTGTTCACCACTTAGTAATTATTTACAACAAAACATACATGAA
>CATIWR010197554.1:0-18467 GCA_949677035.1 Omphalea diandra
TTTAATCCACTTTATTTTTTTAAATTGATATTTTTTTCTTATTTTTTTTTTTAATTTTTCAATCTCGATATATATATATATATATATATATATATATATATATATATATATATATATATCAAAGTTATAAGATAAAATAAAAAAGTCTTAATTAATTTAACTTTTAATTATAAAAATTCTTTGTTAATCAGTTTTATGTATTCATAAGTGATTTTTATAAATACATTTTACAGCTTTTGTAATACTATTTTACTTGTACAAAATGAATTTATAGATAAAACGTTAAATTATGAATGTTGACCAAAAAAAAAAAAAGAAAGTTAAAAGCAATCATTTAGACTGCCACTTTGTACAAAATTTTTGAAAAAAAAAAAAAAAACAAAAACCGGTTTTGGAAATAGAATAATTTGATGTCTATCTTCTGTATAATAAAATATCTACCCCCATAAAAGCCAAGATGTCCAAGACCTACTTTCATCTGTCATTCTGTCTCTATGTATAAAAATGATCCTAAATTCAACTGTTGTTGGACCAACCAACCCACCAAACAATTGAATCTCAAATTTTGAACATACGATAACAAATATAAAAACCCAAACGGCAATGTACCCAAAGAAAAACAAAGAAAAATTATTAAGATTTATAGAGATTAATGTTAACAGAAATATTCATTAGTCAGCTTTGATGCCATTAGTTATATGATAGCGTACGGCTTTGTTTATTAGGAGTTGCTACTTGGTGTTACACAAATTTAGATCTTTAAGAAAGACAATTGAATTAAGGGAATAATCATTAGCTCTCTTTTTATTAAACTAATTGAATTAAGGGATCAATCATTAGCTCTCTTTTTATTAAACTAATTGAATTAAGTTTGATTTGTTGGGATCGAATAAGTTTGGTATCTCACACACAATAAAAAAGAAAAAAAGAAAAATTGTCAACTGTATATAAATTAAAAGGATTCATGAATATTATATGTTAGAGTTTTTAATTAGAATATAGTGGCCACTGAGAAATTGATGAGTAAATCTTACAAGAATGACAGCTCTTTCTCAATCAGGAAAGTTCAATCTGAACAAATTTGGTTTTAAAACAGAGGAGAGGAAATGGTCACTGTGTTTTTCCAGAATGGTCGCCAGACACATCAATTGATGAGTTAGATCTATCAAAGTCCTCTTTTTTTGGGTCCAAATTCAGGGTTTAGCACCAACTCACATAAACTTAGAAAACCCGCTGAGAGAGTATAGGGCAGGTCTTTGATGGACTTTTATAAAGTGGCAACTCTGTTGAAGAAGAAGGGAGTGGACTTTCATATTTATGAACCAGAGTAAAGGTGAAAGTGAATAAGCCATTCGTTTGAGGTTTAATGCATTAATAAGTTGGGGCAATGCAGAAATGGGTTAGTGTGAAGTACGAGAGATTATCAGATTTTGGCTTTAGTTGTGGAAATTGGGACATTCTATACAAAACTACACAAACGGAATAGAATTGATGGCATTTCAGAAGCAGAGTTATGGTCTCTGGATGAGCTCATACCCTTTATCGGGTTCATTAACAGAAGATCACCAGTAGCAATGAGGAAGTCGAAAGAGAAACGGAGCAACTGGGAAGTATGATCGAGCCGTAAGGTTGGAAATAGATCATGCTTTGAGAAAAGAAGTCAAATTAGTAATAATAGCTCAACAAAGTCAAAGCAAAATCAAATATAGGAACTGATAGGTAAGTCGTCTCTACCTCTCCTAGCAACTCAAACTTGGACCTAGAGCCCAATGTCCTCTTGCCAACTGATCTTGGAGTTACCATTGGCTTTAATGACAAATGCATGCCTAGCCCTCTGAATTATATCAATTTTTACTATTGAGTCTATGAATTTTAATTTATTGGTATTAAGTCTTTAAAATTTTTTATTTTTAGCTGATTTAATTTTTTTTAATAGCTACTTCACGATAAATGAGTGAATACGTATATGCACTATTGAATGCGCATAAAAGAAAAAAGTGATGAACATTTTCATATTTTTGGCTTTTATATTATCATCATTTTTGTGATTAAGTCCTAGCTCTTGTATATTTATATGATTTAAATTTTTATTTTAATAAATTTTATGAAATTTAAAAATATAATTTAAATTTAAGAAAGAGAAAATTGTCTTTAAAAATTAATTAATTTTTATCAAAAAATTATTGTTTATTGATTGATTTTTCTAAATGTTTTAAACATATGAAAAATCTACAAATAATTTTTTTATCAAATAAGGGAGAATTATTTCAATTGAAAATATTAACATTATATTTATATTTTTAATCTCTCATAGGATGTAATAGATATTCAATTATAAAATTACTAAATTATCAATACAAATACATGCAAATTAGATATCTAGTAATTTTGCTATTTTTTTTTCATTCAATCTAAATTCAATTAGATTGAAATTTTAAAATTTGAATAGGCTCAAAAAATGAAATATTCTCATAATATTATTCTGATAAAATATTCAATATTAATGAATCGATTATCCTAATTTTTACCGATAGTGCTTTATAATAAAATTTAAAATTCTCATAATATCTAATATCATCTCATCAAATAAAAGAAAATAATAAAATTTTGACAAAAATATACCTATTTAAATTATAAATAATTATCTCTATTTAAAATATTAATTCAATAGCATATTATTCTCTAATGCATCAAATGTAATTAGCATATAATGAAAATAAATCACTTTTTAAATAATAAATAATTTTTTTTGAATATGTAAGTATCAAAATATTATGAATTTTCTTATGCATGTTTGAGCACTAGCGTTTCTTTAACTAAGCATTAGTGTTTCAATTTTGAAGATGATATAAAAAAATAGTAAATATATTTAATAATAAGAATAAGTTTTGTCTTTGATATGTTTTACAAAAAATAATATCATAAAAATATATATAATAACATATAAAGAAATTTATTAATATTTCCATAATAAGAAGAACAATTTTAGAGAGGGTGTAGAGTACTTGATAATTATTACTTATGTGAAAAATATATTTAAGATAATTTTATAATTAATATCTATGTGTGTGTGTGTGTGTGTAATTTTAAACATATAAGTATTTTGTTAAAAAAAAGAATATACTTATTACCTGAAATATACTTGAAATTTGTTTAAAAAGAAAAGAATATACTCTCCGTTAATGTTGCGGTAAACCGACTGTTAAAAAATGGCGAAATCATCTAAAAATAAAAATTTAAAAAATTAATGTCAATAAATCAAAGTTTTTAGCTTGCTAATAGAAACAAATATAGTTCAGGAATCTCAGGATGCATTTAGCCTTAGCTTTAACTATTCTCATATCAAGCCTAATACTATCGTAGTAAGAAGCCCTAAAGCCTTTCTTCTTTAGCCCATATAGCATAATAGATCCTTCCACTTGTAAAATAAAAACCATGTTATGATCGATAACCCAACATACCCTTTAATCAACCATCAAAATCATTGTAAATTATATTATGGATCTGTATTCATCTTATATTATGGTTTTAGTTTTAGCATACGTTCATTATTTTGCGTTTTATAGAATTACGTTTAATAACACATGTGAGATTTTTAATTTCAAAATAACTACCTAATTGGTTTCCTTGTAATAATCAATGATTTAGAATGAGCTCTCTTTTTTTTTTTTTTTTGCTCTGAAAGTTTCTTTTTTTATTCAAAATCATGAAATTTTTATTTGAGATATTTTCTTTAATAAATATTTTTATAAATATTCTATCATTTTTTCTATATTGCAATGAGAATTTTTAATAAGTATTTTAATATTTTAATAAATATCTTTGAGGTTTTTATGTACTTAAATTGTTAATGTTGTATGAGAATTAATGTTGTACCTGAAGTTATTTAATAAAAACTTCAAACATCTAGGTACAAATTTATTAGGCTATAAGTACATTAATTTGGAATTGCATGCACATAATGTTTGATATGAAAATACATTAATATTCTAAATAAGGTATACTGGCTTTATATTATATGTACATTGATTTTCTATCTTTTTTGTAATAAAAAGCTCTAATGATGTTTTACATTACTGATGAACCTAAATACAATGGTGTTGTACTCTAAGTATATTATTTTTTTTATTTCAAGTAGTATGTTATTATTCTGTAGGTACATTACTATTCTAGAGAAGGCACACTAGTTTTTATTGTATTTACACTGAGTTTTCTATATTGACTTCTGTAATAAAAGGTTATAATAATTTTATACATTCCTGATGATCATAAATACATTGATATTGTACTATAGATACATTATTTTCTTATTTTAAGTACATTGTTATTATTCTGCAGGTATATTTTTGTTGCACTGCTAATAGATTTATGTTGATCAACATATATATGAGTTTTTTTATTGTAGGTACATTGCTATTAATTTCTAAATATATTTATAGTGACTTTCAAGTTGGTGTTTATCATTGTGAAACTTAGTTTAATGAAAAGTTATTTATAATATATTTTAAAAAATGTATGAATGATTATATAATCTTAAGTTTTTAAATTTTTAAGTTCATTTATTTTAAAAAATTTAACTTATTTATTTTTTATATAAAAATAAAATTTTTAAGATAAAAAATTAAATCAAATTAAATAATAATAGAAAATCTGAACCAAATTAGTTGAATATTCCATGAATAGTATATTTATGTTGATCAATATATATATCAGTTTTTTTTATTTAAGGTACACTTTTATTGATTTTTAAATATATTTATTTTGACTTGCAAGTTGTTGTTTATCATTGTGAAACTTAATTTAATGAAAAGTTATTTATAATATATTTTTAAAAATATATGAATAATTATATGATTTTACATTTTTAAATTACTAGTTTCATTTATTTTTAAAAATTTAACTTATTTAATTTTTATATAAAAACAAATTTTTTAAAATTAAAATAAATCAAATTAAATAATAATAAAAAATCTAAACCAAACTAGTTAAATATTCCATAAATTTATTCTATTTACAGTAATAAAACTTACAATAATAAAAAGAAAAGATCAATAAAATAAAAAAGAAAACAAAAGAAATTTGAATTGTAAGAAAAAGGCTTGAAGTGTAAGGAAAAAAAATTAATTTATTATGATGTAGACATAAATTGATGACACATGTAAGAGAAAAAATCTCATACATATCATATCTATGCAGGGAGCCTGATCCATAATGCTACATGTTTTTGGATTCATGATACAACATTTCTATCTGACCAAACACACTCCAAGACCTGAAGCCCACTCATATCATAACCACAATCAAACCAGATAATAAGACGGCTGAAATTATAGAGATGCCAATTCTTTGAGAAAGAGAAGAGCCATAAAAGCCCTTTAATCATTCTCTATTAAAACACCTAAACCTATGATCCTAGCAATAAATCCTTTGGTTAACCTCATCCTTCTAGTAGCTCACCTGTTAAAGGATTCCGAGACTTCAAAAAAGGCATCAATTTTCTCAAAGAGTAGTGCAAAAGCCATCAGCTATGGACCACAATAATAGAAAAATTAGAAGATGGAAGTCAAGAGCCGGAGTACAAGGAGAATAAGAGAATAATAGAGATAACAAATGCTAGTTAAATGACATGTTAAAGAAATCCCCTAAAAAAATCTAAACTTTAAAAAGGCAGTGGTGGCCGACCTATAGTCATATGGTGAAAGATGATCACAGTCATTTGGAGTTGTTAGGGGCTAGACAATACCATTATCTTTTGAGCTTATGGGAGCCTTATAGAAAACAATGCTTAAATTTGGTGTGCATTTTTTAAGCAACAAAAAATTATCATTTTATGGAAAGATTATAAGAAGTCTCAAGATTGAGAATGTTGATTTTATTGTATTGGTAAGGAGAAGTAAATCTTTGTGCTGGAAAGGAGGTTGCAAGGTGGCAGTAACAAGCAAAACTTCTTTCATGCTTGGTGTAAAGTAGAGAAGGATTCTAGATATTGGATGGCAACTTTTATGTATGGGGATGCAGAAAGAGGCAAACGAAAAGTAGTATATGATGATCTATTTAAAATTAGAAGCATGGATGATCCATGACTGTGCATGGGTGACTTAAATTCCACCTTGGACAGTAATGATAAAAATGGAGGAAGGGATGTCCACGAAAGGCAATGCCAAGGCTTTCTAAATTTTCAAAACGAATATGAACTGATTGATCTTGAATGCAAAGGAAAAAACAAAAGTTTTATTTGGTGCAATTAACAAGAAGGAGAGGCCAAAATTTGGTAAAGACTTGATAGGGCTTTGGTCAATGTATAATGAAGAGTGTTATTTCCAAATGCACATATCCTTATCAGAGATTTGGTGGGGGCCTGATCACCGGTCACTTATCCTTAAAGATAACATAACCCTGAAGAAGGCAAAAAGAGGTTTCAAATTCGAAGCCAAGTGGATGGAGCATAATGAGTGTTAGTTAGGATTCTGGAATGTATTCAACACCTCAGAATAAAAAAAGGCTTAAAACTAAAGTAGTCAGAGTTCTCAAATGTATTCAACTGTTCAAAATTTGAAAAGATGCAGATTGACTTTAAATAATTAGCGTAAGAAGGTGTTCAAAAATGAGTCTAGGGATATTTCAAGAATCAAAAAGCTTAGCAAATGATTTTTCTTTGCCAAAGATAAGAAAAAAGATAGAAATCTGATTAGTAGACACCAAGAGCTATGAAAGATAAAGGAAGTACAGACAGAAATACTAGGTTCTCCCATACTAAAATAACGCAAAGAAGGCATTACAATCTTATTGTCAGGCTAAAAGATGATGCACAAAGATAGATAAAAGGAGAGGATATACTTTAAGGGAAGTAAAAAAAAAAAAAATTCTTGAATCCATTTACTTTTCCTGTAATCCAATAAATATTTGAGTTATATGCAATTGCATTAATCCAATAGTATTTGTAGAATTTAATGATTGTCTATGTTTACTAATCTCAGATGATGAAGTCAAAATTGTAGCTTTTTGGTTGGGGAAGTCTAAGACCATTTGCATTCTCAGGGGTCTTTTATTATGAAAACTAGGATTCAATGAGTAAAGAAGTAATAGAGGCAATGAGCGGCTTCTTTAAAAGTGGTTTCAACCTAACTTTTATTGCCCTCATTCCTAAAATAACGTCCTTAGGAAACGTCCCTTGGTATAAACCTATCAGCTTGTGTAACTTTCTCTATAAATCTTTGTCAAAACCTTAGGGAACATATTAAAACCTTGGATTGACAAAATTATATCCCCAAATCAATCTACCTTTGTCCCCAACATAGTAATTCAAGATAACATCATTATAGCGCATCAAGTCTTCCACCATTTAAGAACCCGTTAGTTAAAAAAATGGTAGATGGTGGTGAAGTTGGATGTGAATATGGTTTACAACTAGCTAGAATGAGATTTTCTATAAGAGACCCTTAAGAGATCAGGTTTTTTTTTTTTTTTCCCTAAAGATAGATCCATCTGAAGATACAATGTGTCGCTCTAGTTCAATTGTCTATTCCTATCAATGGTAGACTAAGGCAACCTTTTTATCCTATGAAGGGATTGAGGCAGGGATGCCTTCTATCTCTTTTTCTATTTCTAATAACTATTAACTCTTTATTTTCAATTTTCTGGCACAAGGCTGATGAAGGAGTACTAAAGGCCCCAAAGCTTTCTAGATCATATACCTTACCATATCATGCACTATATTCGCTAAAGATACCTTGTTATATAGGAAAACTGATGTGGAAGAAGTGAACTCCTTGTTACAAGTACTAGGTTTGTATTATACAACTTCAAATTGAGTTATCAAAAGAAGCAAGTCTAGCATACTTTTCAGCAGGTGTGCTCCAGGCAAAGTAAAAAATTAGGTGGCAAAAGTAATAGGAATGAAAAATTATAGACAAATCACAGAAGTGCTTAGGCCAACTAGCTCTATGATGAAGATCCAAAATTTAATCTCTTCAATTTTTAAGAGAGAAAGTGGTCTTAAAAAAATCCAAGTTTGGAAACATTCTTTGCTATCTTAGGTAGGGCATGAAGTTCTTATGAAAGCGATCTTAGAAGCCATCTCAACTTATGCCATAACCATTTTCAAGCTTCTATAGTTCTTTTGCAAAGACTAGGTAGGACTTAGCTCAAAATTCTAGGAGGAAGGAGGAATATTGGATAGGAAAATTCATTGGAAAATTGCCATGACAAAAAGAAAACAAGAGAGGAATGGTATTTGGAGAATGGAAGATCTTTAATTTTGCAATGCCAGGGAAATAGGGGTGGTGGCATTTAAAGAACCCAGATAGTTTATGGGTAACACTTTTAGGGGTAATTTATTTTGCAAGAGGGAATTTCTAGTTTGATGTTCAAGGCAATAAACCATCTTTGACATTGAATGAGTTAGCTAAAAAGCTAGGGACGCAATTCTATCTGGGATGAGATGGAATGTGGGCATTAAAGAAAATATTCTGATTTAGGATGAGTGAGGCATGGATCCCAACAATGCCACCTTTTAAAGTTGCCTCTGTGATAATAAAAAATATCCAAATTTTTAAGATAACTGATCTAATTGACTATAGCCATAGGGTGTAGAAGTCATCCATTGTCTCTACCTTCTTCAGCAGAAGAGAAGTAATAATCCAAAAAATTCTTATTATTTTTAAGTTATCATTCATCTATTAATTGAGTGTAAACAAAATTTCTACCTTCTGCTGCAAATGAAATAAGCAACCATCTTTTATGCATTTCCATGTCAAGTTCCATATGCCCGCTTAGGTATGCATTAAATTATTTAAGCTTGAGACATAGCCATTCTGTCTTGATGCCCAAATTTAGCTTTATGGTTTTAAGAAGGCTCCAAGTGGCCCAATCGTTTTTAGAGAAGCCGGATGACCCAATCCAAGTATTTGCATCGATTGTTTAGTTGATGGCATTAGCAAAAACTCAGTCGATTGGTAAAAAATCTCGTTCGTATGAGGCTCCATTGTTTTGAGAAAAAATATTTTTTGAGTACTATATTTTTTTTATGTTTAGAATATATTATAAAAATATTAATTTTCTTTTAATTTATAAATTATAATAAAATTTAGATTATGAATATTTTTATTTATATTATTTATTATTTAATATTAAAAATATTAAAAAAAAATTTTATGGGTCAATGATAACATGTAATGGGTATCGGTAGTAAATGATAATCTGTAATAATAAATATATATATTTATATGATTTATTTTTTTATTTGAATGAGTTTGTTAAAGTCTGAAAAATGATAATTTTTTTATCAAAAAAATATTTTTCATTATCAATTTTTCTGAATGCATTAAAAACAGAAAATAAAAAATATTTTTTTAAAAAATATTTTTTACAAAATAAATGGAGCTAAATTTTGAATTATGAGAATAAAACATATGTTTGTACAAATGATAAACAGAACATTTTCAAAACTAAAATTTTTAATTTATTCCCACTAATTAATTGAGGGTAAATCTTCTCATGGTATATATTTCTAGTATACAAAAAAATATTAAGAATATCAGAGTTTAAACTTTTCATATCTTTCACTATGAATAATAACAATAATAATAAAAGAGAACCCCCCCCCCTTACTTTTTTTTCGCCCGTATTTTTAGAGGGAAATGAAGCTTCTTCATTCAATGGAGTTGCTACCCTTTTTCTTTATTCCAATAAGTCCCCAGATTTTTTTGGGGGTCCAAGTTGGTCATTTTTATTTCGGGTTTTCTTCAACAATGTCATCATTTTGTCCCCTCGCTTCCTAGCAACATGCAATTTTTACTACTGAAATCACCTGTTGCTTCTTAAGAGTTTCTTTCTTTCATCTACTAATTTATATTTTGTATGTTGACTTTTTTCTTATGTAAATGAAATTACTTTTACTTTTTTTTTTTATAGTATGAGAGGAGGACTAGTTTTTCTATATTCATATACTTCCTCAGGTTGTTCATTATTTTTTTAAGATGTTCTAAAATATATGTTCATTCTTATTGAATAAAAATATTTATAATCACTTTTCCTAATTTATTCTTTTTAATTACTCCCTTCATTTCACTATATAACGTATTTTAGTGAAAATTTTTTATTTCATTTATAAGTCATTTTTAGATAATCAATGTATCATTAATTATTATTTTTTTTGCCATTTTATCCTTCTAGTCATTAATTATTTATTGAAAATTTAAAATCTCTTTTAACTAGTATTTTACTTTTCCAAGATATGTTAATGGCAGTTTTGTAGTACAAAGATACATTATAAATTTATTTCAATAAACAAAAATTTTTTTTTTTACATATATCAAAGAAAATGGAGAAAATCAAGACTTCATAAATTTCAAACCATTGCTTAACACTAAAAAGAAGAAAAAAAATATTGGATTTTGATTTGAATTACTCTTCAAATAATGTATTTGATTAGAAAGTATTTTGGTATTGAAATTTTAATGGAAATGAATCTTAACATATTTATGATGGAATATTGTGACAAAATACAAAAAATTTGAATTACTCTTCAAATCATGTGTTTGATTTGAAGATGGAATAAAGTGATAAAATACAAAAATTTGAATTACTCTTCAAATCATGTGTTTGATTTGAATGTATTTTGGTATTAAAATTTTAGTGGAAATGCATTTTAACATATTTAAGATGGAATAAAGTGATAAAATACAAAAAGAAAAATAGTTAAAGTGGAGTTCTTGAACTAATAAAAAATAATAATGACTTTCATCTTTGTATTTTCAAAATGAAGGGTAAGTTAGTCTTGGTGATTTATAACTAATTTAAATAACTATTTTTCTTAATCTTGATGAATTAATCAAAATCCTTATATAGTGGAATGAAAGGAGTATTAAGTTAGGTAAAATACATTTATTGTCTCATTAATATAATTAAGGGCATAAATGAAAAAATACAAGAGTTGATAAAATATTTAATATATTTTCTTAAAAATGTGAAAATTAAAAGATCATAACTTTTTTGGGACAAAAGGAGTAGTTCAAGACAAAACCAATTAAATGAATTGACTTTTTACATTTATATTTTTTTTTTAGCATTTTATAATTTATAAGTTCAAAGGAACCATTTTCTAGTAATGGTGACTATTAGGAGTTCTTTTAGAACCATTTTCTTTTAAAATCATATGGGAGATTAAACTATTTTATTGACTGATTTGCGATTCAATTGCAGAATTAGTAAAAGATAGATAAATTAAATTAAACTAAAAATTGACCAAAATCAAAGTGAAAAAATCAATTAATCAATCTGTAATCTCAATTTTAGATTTTATTTTCAACTTGTTGTTAATTTTTATAATTAAAAAATTGATGATATATATATATACACACACATACTTAAATTAAATGAGTACTTTAATTATTAATTTTACTAGTTAACCCACTCTACCAATAATTGCTACTTCTAATAACTAATAGCTAGACTAGTTATTAATTATTAATTATAAATTAGTAGTAACTATTAAAAATAATTTTAATTTAATATTTAATATATAAGTTATTAATTATTTTTTGTTAAATTATCGTTTATTTATTTTAGTATTTGAATGATTAAAAATGACAAATGAAAATTTTATTTTATTTTAGTTCATCAAGAATAAAAAAATTTAATTTTTCAATAAAAATTACCAAAAACCTGAATAGATACCAAATCATTGTCTCAAAAGAATTGAAGAATTAAATTGAACTTATAAAATGGAATTGAATCAAATTGAAATTTCAAATAGTATCGATTTTTCACTTTTAAAATATGCAAAACTTCAATTTGGTCCTAGATATTTCTAAATTCTCCATGCTCATCCTTATTGATTTACGTGTAAGTTTGTTAATTTTTATATTTATGTAATGATTTGTTAATTTTTATATTTATGTAATGATGATTGAATAAAGATGAAAAAACAAATAGTTTATATAAAGGTATAAATAAATAATTTTTTATGAAAATCAATATTAGTGTAGTTTGAAATTTATTTTAATGATGAACTGAAGAAAATAAAAAGGAAATAATCTAAAATTAGTAAACAAAAGGAAAATTGAATATTATTTCTCGTAATTATAGGATTAGTTAGTGCACTTGAAAAAAAGAGAACTTTCTTTAAATATAAATCTATTTCATTACAACAAATATTTATAATTGTGGGAATCAAAATTAATTTATCTTAATTATTACAAGAAAAGTTGAATATTTCTTGTTTTGTTCCAATTGTAGCATGCTCTCCTCAGACTTTATGTTTCGATTCAATTTCTTCGCTTACTTGTAAACTATTCGTGAAAAAAAAAAGAATTTTAAAATTGAAATAAATCTTCCATCTAAAAACAAAAAATTATATATATATTATTTTTTAAATTAGTTGAATTGAAAGATTGCTCAGTTTAAAGCTTCATTAGTTAGATAAACTAATATTGATACTACACTTACTAAAATGGGTTAGACTCACTCCTATGAACAACACGGCTCGACATTACGAACTCAAACCATTCAACTTGTCATAAGCCTAGCTTGGTTCAACATTAGGCTCTAAACTAAAAGGCTAGTGTTGACTCGACTCATATACATGATTTTTCAACCCATCCTTTATCCTCATTAGGACAGCATAATCATCATCAAGAAAGTTATTGTAATCAAGAAAGGATATCTCATAAGGAAGTTAACTCTTATTAGGAAATGACACTCCTCATCAAGAAGGACGTAGAGTCCTAATCTAGTATAGACACAAGATCATTCAAAATCATTCTAACAACTATATAAATGTCACTACTAGGTATTTCATTCACTCTACTTATATATATTTTCACTTTATCTCCTGAGCAGAGTTTACTAACTTAACTATAAGAGTAGACGTCTAACGCAAGACCAGATTCCTTTCTCACCTTCATTTGTCTTGTAGAGCCTGAACTAGAAAATACCATAGTCATTCATTCATATCCATGAAGACTCATATGAACTACTCAACTTTACTACCTCGTGGAATATCATTGGTGCGGTAAGGTGGATCAAACATGTGACATTCAAATTATATTACGTACTATTCAACTAAAAAGGGAGAAAAATATATCTTATTTCCTTGGAGCAAACTATATTTACATGTGTATCCAAGAATAATTATAGTATTCCAGATAACAAATTTATTTATTTGATATTTATGTACAATAAGATACATAATTAAATTATTTTGTATGTTATTCTCTATATGCATTAGTCTATGACATATACTAATGATATGTCAATTTTTTTGCTTAACATTATTATACAAATAATTGTAGAGTTTCTTTATACATGCTTTTAGATCTAAGCACAATACAATTATATTACATACTATTCAATAATGCTTAGAGATGCATTATTATTTATAATACTCAAAATGGGTGATAGTGTAAGATCTATAATAGTCTATTTATCTTGACTACACAGATGACTCAAAAATTATGAAATTTGTTATATAAGAATTATAACATACTATTATATGAGATGTTTAATTTATCTCAGATTAGAATCTTCTGTTAGTAACATATTTGTCAACTCCAAATATATCAAAATTATCATATATCTTTATTAATCACTAACGTATTATTAATTTTGAGATTCTACATTTATCACTTCATAATTGGCTCAATATTAATATAATGTTTACATTTTTATTTACCTCAATGAAGCACATTAATTCTATTTTTTTTAACATGATTTTTCTATATATTATTGGCTTTATATTAATATATTATATATATTCTAGCTTTGAGAAAACGTGAAACTCCTTATCAATCTTGGAATAAGATGAAGTTATTTATCATTCATGACTTTGAATTTTTGCACAAATCGAAAAGAGTAAAAATAAATTATGTTGACAAAACTTATTGACTCTATTATATTCTCGCTGAGATTTAATTCATTATAAAGAGATGTTAATATTATATTGCAACCAAGGTTGCACTGAAATGTAACAATGTCTGCATTTCAACATTTTGGACATGCGGGAACGTAGGAAACCCACTGAAACAGACCCTAAATATTTCGAATCCATTTCAACAATTTTTTTTTAAAAAAAAAGAAACACATTTCCTGAAGGAAATGCATTTGTTTACGTAGCTCTCAAAATCATGATACCTTTTTTTTCCTGCTCCTTCATCCCTCTCTCTGGGTTGTCCAAATCTTACCTTACCTCACCTCATACCTACAATTTTGAAGTTGACGACAACTACAATGACGGTAATTGCGCTAATCGACTCCTTTCTATCTATTTTTGTAATAACTTGTAAGTTTTCTTTTTTTTTTTTTTAAAATTACTGGTTTGGGTTTTGAATTTCTTGATTTGCAGTTGAAATTACTAGTTTGGGATGCAACTCCCCCTTCCACTGTGAACAATGTAACTGGCCTTGGGTTAGGATTTCCTAAGCTGGTCCTTCACTGAGTCTTTGATATCTTTATTTGTCAGAAATTTAAAGATTCGTATTTATATATTTTGGGCACCAAAAAAGCTGTACCATTGATTCTGCAGAACTTGGTCTCATTTCAACCTTTTTCGTTCATTCATATATATATATATATATATACGCGCACACACACTGTATCCCTTTGCATTTGTCCAATTCAGTACTCCATAGTGAAAGAAAGGAACACTGAATGAGTTCTATATGGATATATGTACAAAACACGGAGCCAATTAGTATTGGTACATTTGAGTTGTCTTATGATGCCATCTAAAATTGAGCATGGTTTTCTGAACGGAATAAAAAATCGAATCATAATTAGTTCTGAACCGATTAGAATGAAAGAGGGACCAAAACCAAACCAATTAATTGGTTTGGTCTTTCTCTCCTCTTAAGAATTATATTGAGAACCAGAACCGAGGACCAAAATTGAAATTTAATATATATTTTATTATTTTATTATGTATATTATAGATGTATATTTATATGTTTTTGTTCTGTGTATATATTTTATATAATTTGTATACTCTTAACTTAATTTACACTCTATATACTTAATAATCTAAAATCTAAATCCCTTTCCCCTCTTTTCATTCGAACCACCTTCTCCCTAAATACTTTCTTCTTCTTCTTTCATCTCTCAAACTTATGCATAGACATAAGCCCTAAAAAATCGCCCCCTCCTCATGCACACACTGAAACCCATATCTACCCACTCATCTTCTTCATTTTGAAACCTATACATACCATACTCATCATCATCTACTACTAACTTTAACTAAACCCATCTAATACTAAACCCATCTAATACTGCTAACCCTATACAAAACCATCCTTCTTCTTCTTTTTCATTCAGTCTCAAACACTAAAAACACCCTCCCTTCCTCCTTTTGTTCTGTCACCATAGCAACAGATCCTTCCCTCCTTTTGTTTGGTTAAGGTTGCAGCAGTCCCTCCCTTTTTTTGTTCGGTTACAGTAGCAGCAAGTCAAGTAGAGAAGCTCTTCACAACAGCCTCTCTATCACTCTTCTCACCAGGTTAAATCATCAACTAGGGATTGAATGTTAATGAAATTAGATGTCAAATTGAGATTGCATGTCAAATCGAGATTAGGATTTTGATATTGTTATGTAATTGGATACTGAATTGAGGTTTAATTGAAATTAGGGATTTAATTTAAATTGGGGATTTTCATTTTCTATAATTGATTGAAATTAAAGGTCTAATTGAAATTGGGAGATTTTAATTATTTTCTATAATTGATTGAAATTAGGTGTTTAATTGAAATTAGAAGATTTTATTTATTTTCTATAATTGATTGCAAATAGGGATTTACTTGAAGTTAGGATTGAAATTAGGGGTTTAATTGAAGTTAGGAGATTTTATTTATTTTATGTTATTGATTGAAATTAAGAGAATTTATTTATTTTTTTGTAATTGATTGAAATTGAAGTTTAATTGAAATGAGGGTTTTAATTGAAATTGCTTGAAATTCATTGATTGTTGTTTTCAAGTAATTTATTGATTGTTGTTTTTAGTTCTGAATTTGAGTTTCATGATGAATTTCAGTTTGAAATTTGTTCATGTAATTAATTTTCTTATTGAAATTTCAGTCTAGAATTTCAATTAAGTTCTGCAACTGAAATTCTATACTGTAGTTATATTAATTGTGTTAATTTTGTGTTAATTGTGTAACTGAAATTATAGTTTGCAGTCTGCAATTTCAGTTTCAAAATTAAAAAAAATTACATATTTAACACAATTGTAGTCTGCAATTTCGGTTGTAAACTTTAACTGAAAATGCAGACTGAAATTTCAAATAAAATTGCAGACTGCAAATTCAAATGAAATTTAGAATTCATATAATTTGGTTAAATGTGTTAAGTATGCAACTGAAATTGCAGATTGGAGATAACAATTTCAATTCATGTAATCTATGTAAATATGTTAAGTGTTAACTAATTGTATAAGTGCTAACTTCTTACAAATTGCTTTATTTTGGTATGAAGAAGAGGAAAGTTGCTCATGGAGGATCTAATAGTGCAAAGACGACAGACAGTGATAGCCTTCTATTAGCCCCAATGCTACACCCACCACCTTCAGCAAAAAAGACTAGCGACACAACAAGCATAGCCATTTTCGCTTTTGCAGCAGTTCAAAATGTGACTGTAAATGTTACTACAAATGAAGGTATTTTGTTTCATCTCCTAGTAAACAAAAATCTAGGTCTAATGTTTGATTGCATTATTAGAAACTTAAGGATAGTGAGGGTAAGGCGACTGGTAGAGTTAAGTGTATTTGGGGTAATAAAAACTATCAAGGTAGTAGTGTCATTGGAACCTCGGGATTGAGGAAACATTTAGTGAAAGCTTGCAAAAAATTTTCCTTTAAAAATGAATGGTTAGCTACTCAAAAAGGGAAGATAAATGTCAAAAAAACTTTGACATCTATGAGGGGAAAGGAGGAGGGACCACAATTAGGGTGTTGGAAGTTTGACTAGCAATTAGTAAGGGAAGCATTAGTTAGAATGATTATTAAGGTTGACCTCCTTATTAGATTTGTAGAAAGGGAAGGTTTTAAAGAGTTGTAGAAGTTGTTGTCCCTCAATTTCAAATTCCATCTCGATTCACTATTATTAGAGATTGCTTCTATATGTTTGCTAAAGAGAAGAACAAAGTGAAAGTCTTCCTTAATATATATTGTCATAGAGTGTCTTTAACCACTGAGACGAGTGTTCAAAAATCTGAGTTATTTATGCTTGACTGCTCATTTCATTGACTTGGATTAGAATTTACATAAAAGAATCTTGAATTTTTGTCTCATGAAGAGCCATAACTGAGTGAATATAGGTAATGCAATAGATTGTTGTATGGAAGAGTGGGGGTTGAGTAAGGTTATGACAATTACAGTAAACAATACGTCTAGTAATGATATTACTGCAATTCAATTGAAAATGATATAAGAGAAGTAATAAAAAATGATCTTATCCATGGCATGTGTCATTTTGATAAAACCTCCTGTCGGGGAACGAGCGCCTTTAATATGGTTGTTTTGCTTCCTGCTAGAAGCAAACTGATGAAAAGCTCTAGAGTTGCAATATATCGTTTCTAGCCAATCAAGTTTAGCCCTCTACTTCCACAATGTTTCCTCTTAAGAAAGTAACTTCTCTAATCTCCCTTCTAACACCTTCACTCATTGATAATCCAAGGCAGAACACTAGTCATCTTGCAGTCATTTAATCTCGGCTCTCAAAGAAGTAATATTTTTCGATAGTCTTCTAACAACATCATGGCTCCATTCGGTTAAACGTGAAGTGCACTGCAATATTTTGTTGTTTACTAAAAGTTGATTACTACATCCTTATTAGCCCAAACTTCCCGAATAACATCTTCACAATTAACTTCCTTACACCACACTTCCTTAAAATGGAATCTAGACTCTCTTTATTTGGTATTACTTTGGCCTATATATGGCATAAGGACCCACAATTGCATGACAATAGCCTTGTGACCATAATTATAAAAATGTGAAGTTCTAAGCCATAAATAATGGAAAAAGAATACTCCAATCAACATTAGCCACAAAATGATCCAAACGACGTTTAATCAAATCCGATATACTATGCTTGTTAACCTAGGTATATCGTGAACCTCTATGCTGAACATCCCAAAGACCATAATAGTTTAGTATATCATTAAAATTTGCCATTTGGCTAATAGGGCGAGGCCTCCCTCCCGTCTTTTTAGAATCAAGCACTACTTGATTAAAATCACCCCTAACCAACCATGGTAAGGAATCAATTTCTGGGGTACTTTTTAGTCTCTTAAGAAGTTCCCATGAAAAAGATCTCTTATGAGCTGTGTTATACCCATAGAACCTGTTGTGGAATAAGGGTAATATTCCACCCACCAAATTCACCTAATAAATTTATAGGTGAATAGAGAGTGAAAGATTGTATTGTAAAACCACACTATAGTTGATTCCCAGGAAAGATTGGAGGGGTCACAAGTGGTC
>CATIWR010197562.1:0-30213 GCA_949677035.1 Omphalea diandra
ACACTGAAGACGAAATCTCCCTATTTCTCAAAGGCACATTATCAAGAATCTCCATAAAAGGAGAGCTACGCAAATTCAAATAAAAACTAATAGCATCTAATATATCCCTAGCCGCCTTTCCAAGCAGCGCAAATATATCAGTTAATCCACCCGGAGGAACTTCCACAGCATTATTCATGTCTGTAGGAGTCAAAGTCAAACCTGGTCTATAATCATAAGTCTCCTGCAACAAGTGACGGTCAGCATAGTAACCAGAGGTTTTGCACTACTCCCGAGGCTCATTACTATCGATCATATCTGGTGATCTTTGGTGGAAGTAGAGGCGAGCGGAATCTAAACCGGATCTCAGGAGTGCCCCATCGCAAGCGGAGAATTGAATAATGGCGGCGGAGTATTGAGCCAGGTATTGCGATAAAGTGGAGACGGAAAACTTGTAAGAATCGGAAGGGAGACCTTCGGATGGGATAAGATCAGTGAGCTTCACACGCGCCAAAGATGGCAGGCCATTGCCTGCCATGAAATTTAAGCCCCCTACTTGAAATGTAAAATTAGAATTAGTAAAAGCTAAAGAAATTTGAATCAAATTGTAGAGAAAGGAAGAGAGAACTGATCTTTCCGTAGAGATTTGGGAATTAGGGTTTGGCAAAGAGGGGAAGAGCGGTTGCAGTTACAGAAGAAACTTTTGTAGTTTGGATGTTTTTCTGTGTATTCCTATTTTATTAAAATTAACGCTTCGTTATCCATTCTTCGCAATTTCATGACAATTACTGAAACCCCAAACTCTTTTTATTTGTTTTTCCTGTTCACGCCCTATTACCCATCCTTATTATAGAGCTCAACTAAACCCTTCTCTTCCGGGATTTTTATTTTTTTTATTTTTTCTTTTATCCTCCTAATTCTGTTACAAGTGTTATTATAATTATATAAAATAATAATAATAATAATAGCCAAGTTTATTTCTTTTAACATAAAATGATAGTCAAGCTCTTTTTTTTTTTTTTTTTGCCTTTTTTTTTTCTCTAAAGAAATTAGAAGAAAAATTATCATTTCATTCTTCAAGTTCAACATTAGTTAATTAGTTTTTCCGTGTCTAGAAACTAACTAAAATATCTTTAATATTCAATTTTGTCAACTAATTATTGCTTTAATTAAAATTTCATTAGATGATAATAAAATATCATTTTTGTCGTTAATCTAAAGTCAAATGTTTGTTATCATTTTCATTAAACTCCTCTTATTAATTTATTTCTCACTCTTTTAATCTTATATCAATAATAAAAATTCATAAATTTAATTAAAATATGCAAGTTCATTTTTTGCCTACACACTAATAAAGATAAAATAAGCTCAATTAAACTACAATAATACAACAACTAAAAGCATTTCTTTTTTATTTTTTTTGAATAATATAACTCAAGTTTGATGTAACTATTGAAATAAATATATAAAAATCATTTGGAGTCGTTGTATAATGAAAACAGAGTTATTAGAATCGAAGTAGCACCATCGGCCATTATGGTTAGGTGCCATAAATAGTGTAATTAATGAAAATTGAGCATATCAATCAACTCGCTTTGATGTCAACGACAATTCAAAATTTTCCATGTGAGCTCAGTCATCGTCATTTGAGTGAATTAAGGTTAATAAATTTTAAGAATACTCTCTTGATTACTATCGATTGCTCGATCTTAGGACTTGATGGAGGTCACAAATCAGAGTTGAAGTAATGATAACGCAGTTGGAGCCCTCTAATAATCAATTGATATCTAAAAAATGCCAAAAATAATCAATTTTTATTATTGCTATTATATATATATATATATATAGTTGCGTTGTGTGTGTGTGAAAATGTGAGTCATAGTAGGCTTGAAAATGATAATGAGGGAAATGGATTGATCCTCCTAGTAAGGGAACAAGTAAGAGAGAGATCTTGATAAAGCGAGTAGTGTTATCTAAAATGGTAGATCATGATTGATTGTGAGAGATAAAAGTTACAATATCAAGTGTATGGCACATCTATGAGGTCTAGTGGGAGGTATATTTAATATATTAACTATTTTATTTAATTTAAAACTTTGACTCTCCTCATTTTTTTAATTATCCAACATAAAAATAAAATAGAATGTTAAGGATATTTTAATTACTTATTAAAAAGAGATTGATTAGTTAATTATATTAACCTTGAGGGATTAAACGATAATTTTCTCATATTAGTACGCAGACGTAACAGAAGTAGGTGCGCTCTCTAACTCTAAACCATCAAGTTTGAGAATAGAGGTTTGAAAAGAAAGAAGAATCAAGGGCTTTCCTAGCCAACTGATGGAATGCCATATTACATCTATGACCATGAACAAAGGAGAAAAAGCAGAAGAACCCAACTTAGAAGCTAAGCATTAAGAATCCAAAATTAAGCTTTTATAAGTCAGTGGCGGTTGGAGCAGACCCTGAGCTGCTGCAATAGAATTGCTCAAGTCTCCTTCAATAAACACATTTCGATAACCTGAGAACAACAAAATAAACAGCTTCACGCATAGCCAGGGTTTGAACAACTCTCCAAGCAAGTATCTGAACTTTTTGGTCCCCAGCAATCACGGCAACTGAACTACGGAGCAGAGTTGGAATTAGCGTGAAAAGATGGTTCAACTCCCCGAAGTAGCATAAGAAAATATTTTCTTATAATCCATCTAGTCATCGATTATTCAGTTCTCACCCAATATGAAACCGTCTTAAATGAGTAATTGCCATCTCATTTCTTTTTTCTTTTTATTTGTATTTACATCCCCAATTTTCTTAAAGTTTTCTTGGCGCCTTAGGGTAAATCATTGCTTGAATAATATTATTTATCCTATTATATATCAATGAATTTTAATTTTTGAAGTTAATGAATTAATTATTTAATTCATAATCCAAGCGCATTTTCTTCGGAGCATGACTTACAACTTCGTTTCATCATTGTCTGAGAAATTTTTTTATTAGTATAGTTCCGTTCACGATCACTTTCTCTATTGAAAGCTCGAAACCAAAACTTATCCACAACTTTTATTAGAAATTGTTCTTTAATCCGACATAATTCGATTTTTTTTTTGACAGAATAATTCGATATTTTTTTATAATGTGACTTCAGTTGTAAAACACAAAGCCTAGTTAAAGACAAACGTAAGGAAGGACTTCCTAAATGCTGATGCATCTATGAGCGGAGCCGTTTTACAAAAGCATTTGAAAAGAGTACTTGAGAATTTGTCATGCACTTATATTTGCAGTTAAAAAGAACTCCCAGGACAAACGAACATAGAATGATTAAACACAAATAAATTTCATAAAAGAAAATCATTTGAAAAATGCTTCCAGTATTTTTCTTAGATTAGATATTAAATATAAATCCATTAGGAACTTCATTAAGCAGTGAAAAGAACATCCTCATAGACAAGACCCTGGATGGATTCAGGTAACTCCATTAAAACAATAGGAAGTTTAACAAACGCCATATACTAGGATATTAGCAAAGGAAGTTACAAAAGAATCTTCATAATTAACGGATCGCAGGGCAACATGAATTTTTCGTTTTTTTTTTTTTACTATACGGTATAATACGAGTTTGTAGGCATGCTATAAAAATTGAATATGCCACCTGACATAGACTTGCCTCCTTAACACAACCAAACACCATTATACTATCCCAAAGCTGTATAAAGTTATGCTACAACCATATCCGCCACAGCAAATTCTACATTGTTACAAAAAGGAAAACTAAACAAGCAAATGGCAATTCTGAAGACTAAATAATGTGCCGCACCAAACACAGTATGTAATAATGAAGTAAAACAGCTATAACCCTGAACAACAGTATGTCAGTTATCAACCATTACATCACAGGCATGATTACAACCATTCACAACTATCAGGAGGTAGTTGAGGTGGAGGGAAAGGGAAGCCAGGAAGGTGTGGGAGTGGGGGAGCCCAGAAAGGTGGGGTGTGGGAGGGGGGAAAAGAGATTACAGCAATATTACCTATGGCTTTCGCGGTGGCGAACTGCTGCTGCTGCTCTTGCTGGTGCTTCTTCCTCTCAAAGGCCTATACAAGAAGCACCTCTTGTTAGTTGATTTTCAAGAAATTTAAAAAGATGATGATGAAAGGAATGAACTAAAGAGTAGACTTATCTATCACAAAAAAAATTGAATGGACTTTTTGCACATATGCCAAGGATAATAAAAACAGCGTTTCAAGTGCATGCATAAATGTATGGCATTCCCATTTCGGCAAACATATAATCCCACCATTCACAAAAGCCTAAAGCAAAATATCCAACTTAAAATTATAGGCGTTATCTTATAGACCTCAAGGCCATTAACTAGTAAGTTTTTGTGAGTGAAAACATGATCCTACAAAGACTTCAGCCAATATATGCACATCAATTTCACCACTCCTGTCTCTCTCCCACACTTCCATCCCACTCTTTCCTTACAGCATTCATCCCAGGCCTCTGCTCCTCTTTTTATAAAAAGATAGAAGCACAAAATTTTTCCAAACATGTGCTAAGGGTTCAAATGCCTAATTCAAACTACATTTTAACAATCAAATGAAAATTAAGTGGCTTGAAAGAAACAGCTTTTATATCATGCAAAATTTCCAATTTCAACTCCAAACTAAAATTTGAACAAGGAGTCCATATCAAATGTATTGGCCAAGACAACTGTCCTCATATCAAGCAGAACATATATATTAATGAATTTCAAACACGTGAAAGAATATAAACTTAACAAATATGTGTTAACATTAATATAGTTAGAAATACAGAGAATTCACCTCCTAGGACTCCTTGATATCCTGCGAGCGACCTGTCACAATCAAATACACAAACCATTACATAATGAGAAAGAACACCCCTTTTTAACATATAGTACTAATAACAATTAAAGCAAAACCTTGCGTGGGCTGGGCGATCCTGAATAGGATGATGACCTCCCACGTCTTGCTGCAGGTCCTCGGCCTCTGCTTACATAACACCATTGAACAATGTAAGACAAGCTGAGAAAAGTTGTTCAGCAACACCAGCCAATGTATCACTAATATGCTTGCATTACGATTAAAAAAGAATTCAAGGCAACTATAGCACATAAAATCTCTTCTTGATCTGATCTAAAAACAAAATGTAAAATTTTCCCACTCCTAATATAGCCCAATTTCCTTCTTGACCAAAAATGTTCCTCATCCTTAATAAACTAAACTGACTCCACATTCCAAAGCAAAGACAGCTTTCATCTCAAATTTGGCCCAGGCCTGCCCTGCCATGTGCCATTTGCATGATCAATCATTTTTCAAGTCCTAAAAAATTCCCCCTTATTCATTTTGTGGTCGTGCTTTGCACAGCCTAAATAAAGCTTTATCTTCAGTAGTATTATACAAGATAACAGGGAAAAAAAATCATCAGGCTTTAATAAGAAAGAAAAAAAATCCCAATTACCCTTGCATCATTGCATGGAGGACTTGAGAATGCACAGCACAGAGTCAATCAATCAAATATGAGAATACAGTAAAATTTATTAGGCACCTTGTTTGGACTCTCACATAACAGCATTAGAAACCTTACTACCAATAGCTTAAATAAATCTGACAGGGGAGAGAGAGAGAGAGAAAGAGTACTGATAACGTTTGTCCAATTCAATACCGTTCAGATACAGAATAAATTATGTATTTTACCTCCTCGGTGATAGTGACCTTGAGCGTGAGCGAGCAGGCCGGCGAAGTGGAGTGCGGCTTCGTCGACGAAGTGGAGACCTCCTTGGAGGACTACGGGCTCGTCTAGGAGGTGTGCTGAGGTAAGGAGGACAAAGTTAGCTAATAAGATATTCCTTGAGAACTCAGCTTTAAACGCAATGGTTATAAGTTTGAAAAACATTCAGGGATCAAGACCCAAAAAAGAAGTACAGGCAGCTAAATGATTAGATCTTCAAATGCCAAGGGAACATGAAGAATAAGATAATTCATATCCTTGAAAAGATGTTCTAACATAAAACGTCATTAACTTTCATTTTGAAGTCATGAATGACACATTCCACTTTTTCTAAAGAAAAAAGTAAATAAAATTCAAGTTCCCAAAACATTTTCTAATTATGTTTCAACTGGAATGGAGAATTATTAGTCATATTTCCTGTTCTTATCATATTCATATCGACATTGACAGAAAAAAGTAGATCGGCAAACGAGTCGAATCGGATTGTTTCGAATTGAATTGTTTTTAGGTCAGATCATTTTTGGGTCAATGCAATTTCGGGTTGTCCGAGTTTCGGGAGGACTCGAGTCACCCATCAAGTCGTACATGCAAAAAAAGATTTCAGGTCAGATTTGAGTTTACTTTTAAAATTGATATTTTAGGTCTGTTCATTTTTAAAATATCCATTTGAATTTTTTTTTATCATTTATATAATATTTTTTCATAGTTTGTTAAAAGAGAAATAATAATTCTCTTACAAAATTATTTTTAGTAAGATAGATTTTATATAAAATGAAAATTTAATTAAAATTTTATATTTTTATTTACATGTTTAACAAATTAAATATAATTTTTTAAGCAAATGATTATATATAATGAAAACAATTGAATTAAGTCCACATAAAACTATATTTTAGTTATGTATCATAATTTAAATTAATTTGTAAATAAACATATAATGTTCAATGATAAAAAATCATTCATAATAAAAAATTATGTATTATGATAAAATGTGTAATAAAATTAGATTTATCTTAATAGGTAATTTTATTGTGATAAAAATCAAATTTATTATAATTATTATAAAAATAAGTAAAATTGTGATGAATTTCTTTTACATATTAGATCATTTAAAAAAATTATGATAAAAATTTAGTTTAATTACTAAAAAATTCAAATCTTTATGTAATTTTAAATTGTATCTAAAATTTCTTATTGAGTCAACTACACCGTAACTTGACAAATTAATTCTAATTATACTTCAAATAAAAAATAAAATTTAGTAAAATGCATTTAGATTTAGTTGACTTTTATATTTTTTCAATTAGTTCAATTAAATTTAAAATTAAGTTTACAGCTTCATTAACATACTACTATTATTTTTATTCAATTTAATCTTATTTTTTCTTAACTAAATTTATTTTGTACTTTTATATGATGAATTTTAAAATTATATTTAAATTTTAAATTTATAACTTATATAAACTATCAATTTCTAATTTTTTTTATAAAATTTCTCTTAATTTTCTTAAAAATATATATTCAATAAAAAAATTTTAAACTATTCAAATAAAAATTTATATCAAATATTTTAAAAATCAACCAAATGAGTTTAATTGAGATGATATTTTTATATTTTATTCAATTTAAACTCATTTTTGCCTAATTAAATTTATTTTGTATTTTTAGAAGATAAATTTAAATTTAAATTTAATTTAAAAATAAAATTTTCAAATTTAAATTTATAATTTATAAAATCTTTCAATCTCTTATTAAAAATTAATTATTATATTTTAATTAATAATTAAACCATTTAAATAAAACTTTAAAAAAACATTTAAAAAATTATTTACATGAATTTAATTAATATGATACTTTTATTTTATATTCAATTTAATTATTTTTTCCTTAAATAAATTTATTATATACTTTTATATGAAAATTTTTAAATTATAACTCTTAAAATTTTTCAATATCTCATTTAAAAAAATTCTCTCAATCTCTCCTTAAAAATCCAATTTTTATATTTTAAATAATAAATTATTTAACTCATTTAAAAAAACGTAAAGAAAATTTAAAAAATCAAAAACATGAGCTTAACTAAGATAATACTTGTATTTTTATTCAATTTAATATCATTTTATAATTAATTAAATTTATTATATATTTTTATTTGATAATTTTATATTTAAATTTAAAAAATCTAAAAATTTAAATTTATAATTTATAAATTTCTCAATCTGTCATTTAAGAAAATTTTCATTCATTCTCTCTTGTTTAAGTCATTTAAAAAAACTATAAGAAGTATTTAAAAAATCAATTACACGAGCGTAATTAAAATGATACTTTTATTTCTATTCAATTTAATCTCATTTTTAATTAATTAAATTTATTATAGACTTTTATTTGATAATTTTATATTTAAATTTAAAAAATCTTAAATTTTGAAATTTAAATTTATAATTTATAAATTTCTCAATCTCATTTAATTTTTTTTATTCTCATCAAAAAAATGAATTTATATATTTTTAATAATTTAAACTATTTAAAATAATTTTTTTAAAAATATTTAAAAAATCAATTAAACGATATGAATCTGAACACTTTCAGAAAATTTATCCTTAAAATAAAAATTAAAGATTTATTAATTTATTATTTAAATAAATAAAAATAAAATTGATAATTTTAAAACATAAAATTATTATAACATTATTTATTTATCAACTAAACTAAAAATAAAATTTAGATATTTTTGTGAAAAAATATTTAAATTGAGTAAAAATAAATATATTATCTTAGTAAAATTTAAACTTAATTTTGAATTTCATTGAACTAATTGAAAAATATAAGGCTTAGTTGAATATAAATATATACTTTATTAAATGATGATTTTCATTTGGGGTATAATTGAACCCTATTTATCAAATTAGAAACTTTAGATACAATTGAAAATTCACAAAAATGTTTAAATTTTTCTAATTATTAAACCCACAAATTTTTAACTCAAAAATTTTTATCATAACAAATGCAATAAGATAAATTATGATATACACCCTGTCATCATAATATTTTGTCACAATATAGTGTCTACCAAATCACATATAAGGAAAAATAATATTACCATAATAATGTCATTGTATTAAATAATTTAAAAATTATGATAAAATTATTTTATCACAATAAATAATTTTATTATTACTAACTAATTTATCATAATAAATAATAAATTGTAATTTAGACACACAAAAAACATAATAAAATTAATAAATTTATTAAAATATAAAAATTTCATTATATTTTAAATAAAAATATAAAAGCTAAATTTAATTAAATAACCTAAATATTTTTTTGAAATAAATTTTTTTCTTTTCTAATTTAATTATTCTACCTTTTATATATTTAGTAATAAAATTTTTCTTTTTTATATTGTCATCGAGTCAAGTGGGTTTTGATCACAAATTGACCCATCTGAGTTAGTTTTGACCCAACTCGTTGGGTTGATCCAAGCCCGACCCAAAAATTTTCAAGTCATTTCAAGTTTACCCCAGGTTAGGGTCGGGTTCGAGTTGTTGTTTTTCAAGTGGTTTGAGCCAGGTCAAAAATTGTCATCTCTACATACAAGTAGGCTAAGGATTCAAAACATGATAAGATATGGAAACATGAAACATGAAGAAAAACAGACAAAATGCATATACATTTTTCTGAACATCATAATTTTGTTAGAAGAGCCATTACCGTCGCCTTGGAGGAGGAGGAGAACGTCTACGGATAGGACTACCACGTATTCTTCTAGGAGAGCCCCTAAAAAGATGATAACCAATTAACAACCTTTCAAAATTAATCATAACATTTGAGTGAGAAATTGTGCATAGTGAGCAGCCAACCTTGCAGGGGATTTGTATCGCCTTGGTGGGGATGGAGAACGGCCTCTAGCTGGGGATGTTGGTCTTCGCCTTGGAGGAGTATCCCCATGACAGTAAGGAGACTCTCGCCGACGAGGAGGAGAATCTAAACGTCGACGTAGAGGAGAATCTGGAAGACGTCTAGGAGACCCACCTCTTCGAGCAACAGGTGATCTTTTTCGAGGAGAGGACAGAGGTTTCCGATGGGGAGGAGCTGAAATCAACAATATATAATAACTATGAGCAAATATAGAATAAACATTAAACAAAAACAAATTACATGATTTTATAATATAAACCATACATTCTCTTTGCCTTTTGGGTCCATCCTTGTCAACATTTGCATTGGCCTTATCAGTTTTAGGAGCATCTCTTTTTGGAGCAGTAGCAATAGGCTTTGGGGGTGGTGAAACCTTCTGTCTCAGGGGTAATGTGAACTTTGCCCGAACAATGTTGCCATCAATTTGGGCCTGCAATAAAGCAATTGCAACATGTCACCAGATATAATATGGCTTTATAGTACTGATTACAATTAATGTCACATTTAAAGAAAAAATTACCCCATCCATGTATAGCAGAGCCTTCTCAGCATCAGCCCGTGTCTTAAAATCAACATATCCATATCCTTTTGGAAGATTAACCTGGTTAGGTGAAACATGTTATTGCACTAGGAAGACAAAAACAAATAAATATGCCAACAGTATAGCAGGACTTTTATGTGCTTACATTTCGATCCATTGCTAGTTCCACATGTACAACTTCACCAAAGTTACCTGAGTAGCAGAAAAAGATAGACCCCCCATTAGAACCACCCATCAACCAATGAAACACCAGCTTCAAATTTTCTTTCTCGCTCAACAGATTGAGAGCGAGAGAGAGAGAGAGAGGGGAGGCTTCCTTGACAATTACCATGCACTTAGCATTCATATATTTAATAAGCAGAATATCAGTTAATCCAGACGTCACTTTCAAAAGAAGATTCACTGAATACCCAATAACATAAAATTGAAAAATTGTGCACACAGGGTTGCTTGTGTAAAGCTACTTGCAAAAGCAATTATGGACCAAAAATGAATCCTGCATAACAGATAAGTCCAACTCGTCCACAATGGACACACTGACAATCTCATCCTTTAAAGCAACTGTTTCCAAACAAAAAAATTGCTCATTTCACTATCCACCAGTCCAATAGATACGCAAAAAGCCAGTGTTGGAATCTTCCAACATCAGCCATGGAGCAGTTTTTTTTTTTTCCTTGTCGAACTCCAGAAATTATTCACAATTGCATACACTTAGAAGCAATTACACACTCTCACCACCCAGCTTAAGATAATAGCCTATTTTCACATTCTATTGTTTAAAGGAAAGTTAAATACATTCTGTCATAGAAAATCTAGAGTAGTTGTAGAGTGTAGATAATTTTAAAAACACAAATATAGCTAGGTTACATCAACATGTACAAGTCACAAAGTAGAAAAGCTTGAAAAGCAACAAACAATAATTGAATAAGTACAATCCAGAAAGAATATAGGCCATATAGAATCATATGAAACATAGTCCCCACTGTTATATAAGAAAAGGTAGGTGCACAACTTACTGAATATTTCTTTTAAATGGCCCTCATGTACGTTCCTGCTAAGTGAGTCAATATGAAGACGAAGAGACTCGCGAATAGGAGAAGCCTTCCTGAAATCAGTGCCACACACAGAAATTGTTTAACCACTTCCTCCATTATAATAAAAGTACTAGTTTATGACATAATTTTACCTTTGGAATACGTGGAATTTCCTAAACTATCATGTTATTAGATTATATCTAGCCAATTCTCGGATTACCACACTTTAAACACAGATATGAAACTATCATTTTCTCACTAATTTATTCTGTAGAATGAAAACTAAATATGAACCACAAAGAAGTGGAAATTAGTTTGGGAAATTTGATCCTGAGTAGAAATTGTCATTTAGGCACAAAACACCATTTCTATGAAAATTTTCCCAATAATGGTCTTCTTTTTCTAAAAAGTCACTGTAACCACTACATTGGCAAACACTATCTTCCACACATGATTTCTGTAAGAATAACCCATTTTGTGGGAACATTGAAATCCCATCCGTCCTCCAAAGAACACAACTCAACAACTACAGAAAAGGACCATATAACAAATATTTTTCATGGTCACATCACTGGAACGTCACTTCTCAACAAATTTCAGCTCATTTTTTAAGCACAAACTAAAATTGCTCCAATTTTCAGATAATAATTAAAATAAATATAGAAGAAAAAGAAAATATTACAACAGGTAATCATAATAAAGCTATACCTTGGAGGTGGAGAAGCATTTTTTGATTGTACAGGTGGCGAATGAACTCGCCTAGTTACTTCAGAAGGACTGTGCAAAAAAGAGACAGGAGGTGTGTGGGAGGAGGAAGGCCACAAAATAGTTAAGGACAAAAGAAAATAAAAAACTATATGAGGAACTGCATGCTTAAGCTTGCAACATAAAGAATGCTTCAGAAAATTTTAATCTCTCTACATTTAATCCCTGGGATCAGATAAAGTTCACCTCATCAACTGATATATAAGGTAATTCTTGACTTAGGTTCATCATGTGTCATGTTGTTGTATTCAATAATTATAGGTGAATTTTTAAACAGTAATGCAGGCCATTTCTAATAACCCTCAACTAATTTTTTTATTACCCAAAAAAAAAAAAACTCACTACAAAAACTTAAAAGGATTCAATTGCTAATCAAGTAATATCTGACAGCATTAAAGATGGTTTCCAAGTAAAGGGATGGAATTCCAACAAATTCTTACTGACACTGAAGCACACGTATTATTGTTCCCCCATTATCCCATGCTTTCAAACAACCAAACAGCATATTTAATTCTGATTCCACAAAATGGACAATCCCTCATAGCCAATTCCGAATGGCTGCACAGGTCATAATTTAATGAATTTATTTCTCAGAATCAAATCTTCAATTCCTTACTCTCCTTATAACTAACAGACCTCTAAAAACTAAAATTTCATACTGGTAAATTGAATTTCAAAGACTTGCTAAGAATTCAGCTAAACTACAAATGTCATAGAAAGAATGAAGACCCCAGCCGTTCTACATTTCAAACTCCAAACTTCGTCCATTTTCCTTCATTTTCTGGATTTTGTCGTCAACAAGGACATTATTATGCCTTCACAATCGAATTCCACATTCCCAGCAACCATACAGACTGCCATAAATTCTATATCTAGAGAGCGAAGAACAGCATGCCGTTACCTCTTCTTCTTAGGAGTGGGACTGCGGCTACCGGTGCTGAGGCTGCCAGAAGGAGATGAGGATGACGAGAAAGATCTGGAGCGGGAGCGAGCGCGAGCGCGAGCGCGACCGCGAGACCGAGCCCGAGGAGACGAGGACCGCGAGCGAGAGCTGGACCGAGAATCTGAGCGTGAGCGTGATGGGGAAGACGATCCCGGACCGGAACCAGACGGCGGCGAGGGGCGGCCTCGGGTTGGCTTCGCCATGCGCAAGAAAACCCTAGATAAAACCCGTATAACGGTGAAAGCTGATAGCTAGGATACGATAGACAGGACTTAAAGTTTGCATTTCATGTGTGCTTCTCTCTACGATAGACTGGTGGGCCTGGTGTTGGGACAGGGATTATCAACCAGCTCTTCTCCGGGCCGGTTTTTTGTCCCGAAGATCCGAACAACATTAGTAATTCATGATCAATTTAGCCAAATTCACAAAATCTTTTTGATAATTATATTAATATTTAATTCATTCAATTTGTTAAAATTGAATAAATTGTTATTATCGTGATATGATATGTGTCACTATCATCATATATATATATATATATATATATATATAGAGAGAGAGAGAGAGAGAGAGAGAGAAATTGTTGAAAATTCAATGATTGCTTTTTTTAGTAAATTTATTTTATCTTTATGTTAAAGTATAAGTTGGTTTTAGTCTTTGTTTGTTTATCAAAAAACAAATAAAAAAATATTTTAAGAAAGATATTTTTTGATGTATGGAGTACATTAAAAAAAATTTTTTTTTTAATTTGTAAGATTATAATTAAAATTAGATAATGACAACTATATATTTATATTATTTAACTTACATGAAAAAAAAATTAAAATTGAAAATTTCTGTGTTCCATTTGTCAACAGTAATTACTACTTACTGATAATAATTGGTCATAGATGTTGATGGTCAAAAATGATAGAAACTGCTAAATACACTAATAAATTTATATTTATATAATTCATTTATCATTTGAATGAATTTGTAAAAATAAAAAATAATAATATTTTCATCTCTTTAAAAGAGGTTCTGATTTTTCAAAAGAAATAACTTAACTTTCTTTTAATTAACAAATTAATTTTATTGAGCATACTAAATTAAAAAAATAAAAAAGTATTTTTCATGAAACAAATAAACCCTTATTTTCTTTTATTCTTCCTGTGGGTATATGTCATCACATTCGCATGAATGCTGTGATGCATGTAAAATACATGTTACCATTAAACAAGATGTTTTTTTTTTTTTTAAAGAGACTAAACTAGAACTTCTCATGGCATTTTTTTTTTTTTTTTCAAATGAGTTCCTTACACCTCAATGTAATCGTACAGAGATACATTCATGCATTTTTCGTATTTGGAGTGTTTAATATCCAGGAATTTGACATGCACCTATGGATTTCGCGAGCATAAAGAAAAACTTCTGATGGTACACGAGATTAAGACCTATATGTACCGAAACAATGATATCAAAAGCAAACTTCAACATTTATCAGAAAACATGACGTCATTTTGCAAAGTTCACATTTAGCTGAACCATGTTTCACACTACCAAGAAAACCCTGAAATTTAACTGTCAGTACCCATTTGCTTGCCTGAGCAGTAATTTACCAGTACAACACTACGTACAAGGTACCATCAACACGATGGTATCCATATGTAACATCAGTTAAGAATAAAGTTTCAAATCATAATTCAGCTCCCTTCGGTTCTTCAATATTACTAGTTGAAGCATTCGGTCGCCTCCTCTTGGCTTCATTGTCACCCAAGTGCAATGAAACACAAGCATCTTCATCGGAGCCATTCCTTAGAGAAGCAAGATTCTGTGATACCGCCCTATCTGGTATGCTGTTTTTATGCAGTGGGGACTGTCTTATGAAGCTTGGAATAAACTGATGCTCAACACTAGGAGTCACCTTGATCCCATCTTCCAAATGAAATTCAGTTTCAACATGTGGTGGATTCATTTCTGGGTCGCTGGGTTCTACTTCCAAAGGGATATGCTCAATTTGGAGACCGAGCGACTCAAATTTGTCTTCAACTTTGTTATTTGGAAGCATTCCATCTAGAGTAGAGGAGTCTCCCACTGTGGAGCCAATTGCTGTTGCTGATGCAGCTCTTTGTTCCTGTATCGCCACTATAAATACACCAACATACAATGAAACTTAGAAAACAAAAACACATTGAGAATCATAAAGAGGCCACACCAATAATAATGCTACTTGTTTGATATGGTAAGCAGGCACAGATAAGAACTGTTATGTCAAAACACAAACCATTAAGCCCTTCGTTGGTATTGATGAGATCAAGTTCAAGAAGAGTGAGAAGTCGCCCAAGATCAACTCCACTAGTCCAGTTTTCAGGAGGCTGACCGATTTTCAGCTTAAGTCGCCCTCGATTAGCAGTACCACCCCATATGATCCCAATAGGCTGCGGCTTCTCACCATTATCACCTTTCATCATAATGAGGCTTCCACTATCTCCTTCAAGGTCAAAAGTCTGTTGGTTCTCACCCACAACAAGAAAATCAGTTAAGAAGCATATGCCTTTCTCATCATTGTACTCCAGGGCATACGCCAATACAGATCCTGTGGTTAACCCAGAACTTCTTCCAACTTTCATCACCTGCTTCCCAATAAGGCTGTTGATTGGAGACTGCAAATCTATAATCTTGACATGACCAATCTCTCCTACACCTTTTACAGATGTGGTAACAGTGGACAGGTCAAAATCATCAGCAAATGGGATGAATGCGCCATCTGCTCTCACAAAGGTCTCTGCAAGGTGTGCCAAACAGTATCTTCCATAAGTTTAGAGAAGAATTCGGTTGAACTATGCAACAAGCAAGGACTGAAAGCTATAACAGTTCTCAAATATGAATATAAGATATACAAGGAAAATAACCAAGAAAAACATGAATAAACGTAATAGTAGATTCAAAAAGGAGGCAAAGAGCTACTTGGGAAGTCACAGAGAACCTAAAGTGGTGCTGGCATTTATTCAATAAAAAGCATTACTATTAATGTCCCAAGTTATCAAGATGAATTCCAAAAAAATAAATTAAGTAGGTAATATAGAGACTATAAAGCCTGTTCATGTTGGATCTATGCATTATATAGGTCTCTTAATCCTATTCATGTTGGATCTATGCATTATATAGGTCTCTTAAACCTATTCATGTCGGATCTATGCATTATATAGGTCTCTTAATCAGATACAAAGTTCCTCTTCTAATACCTTCATAGTAACAACTTTAAACTTTTCTGGTGGTGACACTTTCCTCAGCAGAAATAGGCTGATGCGCCCTCGCGCCCCGCCCCCCCCCCCCCTTTTCTGTATTTCCACCAGGACCTATATGGAGGCTCCTATCCTATGAAACCCCAGGAAGCCGTCCCATACCCAATAGAATTCAAACCTGTGATCTACTAGAAATCTTTAAAACTAGGGTGTCCCCTTGAATGCAGTCTCTTGTAAAAGAGAATTGCCATATATGTAGGTTACTGTAACTAGATTCATAATTTGACACCTTACCAGGGTTTATTCCAGCGAAAATGCCATACCAGAGATCATCTGTGATAAATGATGTAGCTCTCTCCACTGCACCAAGATATATTCCAGGTCCAAGTGTAGGGGGTAAAGGATGAAACATTTTTTGGTTTGGATAATCCAAGTCAACTGCAACATGCCTATTTGTTAAAAAACCAAGTTGTCGACTGCCAGTCTGACTCCTTACAACAGCACCCAAGGTTCCATAGGTCTCCTGGCTTGCCACCTGTGCACAAGAAATAATGCTGGTGAAATGCTTCTCTCAGGCTTAAGAAAAGCCTTGCACCCTTAGTAGTGTACCAGAGAACAGGCAGTGGCTCTGAATCAAAGATTTTTTTAAAAAGACCATAGTTAGCCAACTAATTGATCCAAAGATGTTATACGTACCTGAGAACCTGAACCAATACACAGATCGCCCCCACGCAAATCATCCACAATCTCAGTGTATAACTGTTCCTTGGGCGTTGGCTCAGGTGCGCCAAAATATGAGAACTCAACCACATCAACATCACACCACACACCTCCTGGTCCCTGATTAGAACAGTTTAAAATGTTTGTAATTGCAAATCACAATAAGCGAATCAAGATGGAACCGGGAAAAGGAAACTTTGCAAAAAATACAAATGTATTGAATCAAGGAAGCTGCACTTGGTAAATCACAAAAAAGAAAGAAATCACTGACATGAAATTTATCCCTGATTAAAAAGCATTAAATATAGGACATAGAAACAACATAGCATTTCTCACCTCAAGGGCATTGGGCAGACATTGGATGGGGCTGAGCCACTGCTTATGAACTTTCCTAGAAACAAAAACAAGAATGGCTGGTATGTCTGTCAGCACACCTTGTTGAATACGAAACCCAATAGCTGTGCCAAGACTGTAACATCGCAAGATCTTGCTATGAAATGCCCTAATGGTCATTAGTTCAAGCAATGTGGTTGCTCGTTTCCCCTTTGGCAACCGACCAAGAGTTTCAGGTAAAACCTCTTTCTGCAGATTCACAAAATAGTTTGCCCTCTCTTCAGCAGCATCACTTAACCGCCAGCTTGGCCATGAGAAGTAAGCAGCATTGCTCTCACAATGCTGTCCAGCAGAAGCAAAAGGTTGAAGAGTTCCTGGACTTAATGAAGACAGACTAAGATGACTGCAACAGTTTCTTTCTGTATCCAGAGCTGATTCCTCTGACGGTGTTGAACCAGAGCACCGGGCCCTCATATTAAGTCTACTGCACTCCATCTTTCAGACTGTCTAGGGGAATTATGCAGAAAAACCAAATATGAAGACATTAAGAAACAAAAAGCTAGAAATGAGAGATTGAATAGAAAAAGGAAATCATATATAAGAAAAATTACAAACTAGTCAAAAAAGAAGCAAGAAAATTACAAACTAGTAAAAAAAAAAAAAAAAGGCATCATGTCATGTATAAGTCAATAACATTGAATCATACGATAGAAGGAATCCAACCAAACCACGAACAGGAACAACAGAAAGTAAATGTAAGGCAGCTACATGGACAATCTTAAGCACGTTTTGTTGAGAACATAGAGTAGAAAAATATAAGAACCTCAGGAGCTTCCATAGAAAAAGCTGCAAACTACAACTCAAACTTAATAAAGATCTTTCAGGAATATATCAATCGTAACAGTACTGTTGATGTAGCAAGTTTCACACTACAGCAGCAACTCCAGAGTATTCCATGTTATCGTATGGTAACAATGCTCCGTCATTCGCAAAATTTTACATTCTGTAGACATTTCCGTAGATCAAAACAATCAACAAAATATAATTCTGATGGCAAGTAAAGATCTGGTCAAAATTTGTCCCCACAGCTGGGGGAATATCATAAAAAGGGTATTGAAGCCATTCCAGTTCTGACCAAAAACACAAAATGCCGGACAGAAAAATATCACTTCAGGGAAAGAGATGTATAGTACTCATAAAAAATTAATTTTAACAAAATCAATGAAAAGCCGCAGCAATCTAAGCTCGTCATAAAACATTAACTAGGCAAAGAAACAATCAGAACATCATAAAACCAACAACTCCAAAAAAAATTTCAGTGCAAAAAAAAAAAAAGGGAACTTTGAATATCAAGACCAAAGAAACAACAAAAAATAAGGTAAATTCAGTAAACAGCAACAATAACCATTTCATGCAAGAAAGAAAGAAAGAAACTTGCATAAGTGAAATAGAAGATGAAGCTCACTGGTAAGTGATCAGCAATGGCAAAAGGGCGTAGAGAAGTTTATGAGACAACTGGGTCCAATTCGTAGAAATTCAATATCTTGAAATTAAGAGTGTAAGATCCACCACATAGGGTCGTGTATACACACAATTGAAGCAAGAATCTGTTGATAAGTTGCAGACAAAGAAAGAATGCCAGTTTGAGTTAAATGCAGCAAATTGATGGTGGGGCTTTTTGTATAGAAGCCCATGAACACAAGCGCACAGCACAATAAAGTATACATGGCAAGGTAAAGTTAGCCATGGATGTAATTCTTTAATGAGACATCTACATGTAGCAACAGAGTCAGTGGAAAGCATACCTAACGTGGCAAATGCCATGGGGCATATGCTTATATCAGTTCGATTTGAATATTTTTTGTGCTTTCGATTTTTGACGTTCAGATATGTCTTATATCCGACGGTTTATATGAAATGCTTACTCTAATTGTCATATTCTATGATATGTATAAACATAGACTATCAATTAATTTTCTTCAATTAAATATCTAAATGCACATTTTTATTTTCCAAATAACATAAACAAACATTTTTATATTTTCTTAGCAAAGAGAAATTCTAATACGTATCAAGTTCACCAGGTAAGATGTGAATCAATTAGTTAAAAAAATATTTATATAATTTTTATTTTATTGATGATATTTCATAATTTTTTTATAATTTTATATTTAAAATGTGTAAAATCTCTATAAACTTAGATGACAGAAGAATTTCTCTTTAGGCTGAACATGGACCTTGTGCCTTAAAAGATAAAGGATAAATATTTTTCTCTATAGTTAAGTCCTTGGATTGAAGTGTGGTCAATAAATAAATAATAATAATAATAACTTGTTAATGGACTAACTTTTTTGTTAGTGTGTTTTTTTCCTAGTCAGCTTAATGATTTAGCCCTTTAATTAAGTGGGCAATGGCAACTTAAGGTAAGTTGGAAAGAAGTGGGTATTTGACTCTTGAGAGCTAAAAATACTGGCCAGAAACACAAGGGATTAAAGAGCCGCTAAGCAAGCCAATCAGATACTAGTTCTTTGTCTTTCAATGCTTCCTATGTTTTATGAACTGGTGACATAGTGGCCCACTAACTTGCAGTTAGTCAATAATGTTTTCTTATACTATTTACGAATATAGGTTTTTTTTTTTTTAATTTCAAGAAAAAATTAAGGTAGTGATTTAGAGTTCACTCATCTTTCTTTCACTTTCTTTACCTCTGTTTTCTCTATAAAATTATATTTTTTTTAAAATAATTGTCTCATAATTCAAAAATAAAAAAAATGTAAAACAATTTTATTGATGTTTTATTAAAATATACAAGTATAATAACTAGTCAAAATCTAAAATATCTTTTTTATTTTTTTTATAAAAATGAATTATAAAAGGGGTCAAATATGAAGTTTAAGGATCAGTTATAAATTTTATTATTTTTCTTAATACATTAATACTAAAAATGAAATTTTTTAAAACTTAAGGGAGGCGATTGCCCCTTCTTAACTAATGAGTGATATAACTCAAATCTATAATGAGATTTAAATTTTTTTTATTTTATTTGAGAGAATATTTCTCAATTAGACTGGATGATTATTTTCTACATAGTGTAAGACTTTTACTTTAAAGTGATTTCTAATTAGATTTTAATTCTTATTAGAGTAGAATTAACAAAAGCTAACTCTATAAGTAAGAACATTATAACAAAAAAAAAAAAAAAAAACACATATTGAAAAAGTGGTGTTTTGTCTAAAGCAATAAAAATTTTGCCTAAGGCTATATGCTATTTTATTTCAAACTAAAAAATTAAATAGAAACAATTGGAAAAATAATTAATTTGATTTAAAAAATTAAAATTAAATAAAATCAATTAATTGAATTTTTATTACAAAAAAACTAAAAAGATAATATAAATATAAATTTGTTATAATTTTATACTCAAAAAATATTATATTACTTCATACATACATATATAATTAATATATAGTAAATTTTATATATGTAAATAATTAAAGTAATATAATTTATAATAATTTTAAAATTATTTAATTAATAAAATTTTGATTCAAAGTGAATTAATCTAAATGAACCAAACTAAATTCAATTTAGTTTAGTTTAGCTTGATTTTTATAAATTTGAATTTTAGTTAATTTGAATTTAGTGAAAAGTAAATTAAAATCAATTGATAAACACTTATAATTTTGCCTGTTAATATAAAAAATTGAGTTTAAGAGAAAAAAAGTTCTTAATCTATAATAATTGAAATAATAAGTAGTCTATTTATATTTAAAAGATAATAATATGCATAAAACATTATATTTACTATGAGTAGTATGTTATAAGAATGAGTACAAATCCTAAATAAATTAAATTAAAGTGAAATTTTGAATCAAAAAATAATAAAAATAACTGAAAGTATCAAAACCAAATAACACCCGAATAATATTAAATCGAATTTAAGCATATTTCATTATTTTACCCATTCAAAAACTTCCATGTCATATTATAAAAAAAATATTTTACTTTACTCTTGGCATCACTGTGTAATGTTTGTTAAAAAAAATAATGACCATGGTATTTGTTAAAAGATTGTTAACTATAATGAATTTCATAAAAAAATACTAAAATTATGTCACTTAAATTATGTTATATTTTGTAATAGCGTCCATAACAAAACTTTGTATTATGAACGAATTTTTAAAATAATAAAATTCATTATAGTTATTAATTTATAATAATAATTTTACTTTTCATAAGTTTTAACTTCTTTTAGATTAAAAAAAATGAAGTTCATCAAGAAAAATAAGTATTATTTTCACAAGCATAGCATTCGTAAATTCTTTTAATATTTACTCATAAAATAAAAAGTTAATACTTAAAAGGTGTTTATGTTATTAAATAGTAAAAATAAATTATTTTATTAGTACTATGAAAATATTAGTATATTTTTAAAATATAAAAATAATTAAAATTTAATATGAAAAATTAAAATAAAAATCAATAACCAAAAAAAAATCAAATCAAAATAGTTTAGTTGAGCTTGATTCAGTTGAATCTTTGAATTTAATTTTTTTATTTTTTTTACTTTGATTGGATTTTGAACTGTTTGCATAATGGTAAATGATTCACTGGGGTTTTCGGGCTGTGGTCTATTGTAAAACAGGGGATGGGATGAAGCCAGACGATGGGCTGCACTGTACCTCAAATTCAGCCCATTCGTAATGAATCAGTATGATATCCGGTTCAAATGTAGTGAGTCCGGTCCCGAAACCCAAACCCGTTTTACAGAGGGGAAAAACAAAAACCGCACATCAACCCTACAAAAACCCTTCTAAAACCTTCTCTTCTCCATCATCTTCCGCCATCAGGGTCTGCGTCTAATAAACTTTCGTGCTCATTAAGACACGTCTTAACTTTTATTGTTTTTTTTTATGTAGCAGCTAGTTTCTTTTGTAGAATTAAATTAAAAAAAGTAAAGAAAGGAAAATGGCGAAAACGTATGCAATAGGGGTAATCTCAGCTCTAGCGGCCTCTGCTTCATTCTCATCGTCAAATTCTATTGCATATGCCGACGGTCCTTTCAATTTCTCTACACTGTTTCCTTCATCCTCATCTTCTGCATCTTCAATTCTTTCAAATGCGGGCGCTCAATCTCAGCCTGGCACATCATCTGCACAGTCTGCTCCGTCCAATTCGGCTCCCTCTGATTCTGCTCCTAAAGCTGTAAGGAATGATAATCCTAGAACCACGTCGGCTGGATTTGATCCTGAGGCGCTGGAGCGGGGTGCTAAGGCCTTGAGGGAGATTTCCTCTTCTAGTCATGCTAAAAAGGTTACTATTCCTCTTGTTTACATTTTCAAATTTTGCAACTTTTTCTACAAAAAAATAAATTAAGAAGAAGAAGAAGGCTTTTGTTTCCATATTGAATTTGAGCATACTTTGTATTGGTTGTATTAGGAAGGGATTTCGAATGAGCTTTTTATCAATTTGCAGGCTTATAACTGGTGCTTTCTTGTTGTCGACGTAGGTGTTTGAAACAATAAAGAATCAAGAAGCAACAAGGCAGGCGGAATTGGCAGCAAAGGCTGCAGAGTTTAAAGCAATGCAAGCACAAGCTGAAACTGTAAGACTTGACATATATGTTCTCCCTCGGTTTATTTAATGTTTGTGAGGCCTCCAATTTATCTTCATAATTGACATTTGTAAATGGCTGGTGGCTTTGAAATCTTTGGATGGCTATCATGTAAACGTAAGCATTAAGATATCAGGATCTGATGCTTCATTTACTATTTATTTTTGGAATTTCTGTTGCTGACATGTCACTGTTTCTTAAAATTTTCCCTTCGTTGTCTGGCAGGATAGGCAAAGGGTAATATATGAGGAGCAGAAGAAGCTGGCTCAGCATCAAGCGCAAACTAAGTCTCAGATGGCACGCTATGAGGATGAACTGGCCAGGAAGAGAATGCAGGCATGTAACAACTTATTTTTGGTTTGAAAGAAGTAAATTTTGTGGAGAGAGTTTGAATGGTTATTGCTACAGGCTGATAATGAATACCAAAGAGCGAGGAATCAGGAGCTTGTCAAACTGCAAGAAGAATCTTCAATACGGCAGGAGCAAGCTCGACGGGCCACAGAAGAACAGATTCAAGCACAACGTCGGCAAACAGAGAGAGAAAAGGCTGAGATAGAACGTGAAACAATCAGGGTGAGAGCTATGGCAGAAGCAGAAGGGAGAGCCCATGAAGCAAAATTAGCTGAAGATGTTAACAGGCGAATGTTGGTTGATCGTGCAAATGCTGAAAGAGAGAAATGGGTTGCTGCTATAAATACTACTTTTGACCATATTGGAGGTATTAATTGAAGCACAAATTAACAATATATTGTAAATTAGGTGTCTGATATTTGTTTTAATCATCATTGGTGACTGGTGGGAATCCTTTGGTGATTGAGGCAACTGATATCTTTAGACAAATGCTGAAGTCAGTCCTGTGCATATTAAATTTGGTTACCAGAAGTTATACTAAGTGGAGACATGTTGACCTTCCTGAATAGCAAAGTAGTTATTTTAATATCATTTTCATATGTTTAAGAAAAATCAACTAATGTGGATGCATGTTTCTTTCACAGGGGGCTTACGAGCCATTTTAACCGATCAAAATAAGTTGGTTGTTGCTGTAGGGGGACTGACAGCCCTTGCAGCTGGAATTTATACCACAAGGTAAATACCTGAATGTTTGGATTTCTGTACATGTGGAGTTTTGATGTGGAAAATGAGGAAGCCTTTAACTTTGAGCCAACTTAAAATTGAATAGTCAATGAAGATTTTAGTTTGTATTAATAGGGTTTAGCCCTCATTTGCTGAGGAAATCTCTATCTTCCATGCTTATCAGAGATTTAAATGACTTAGGACATTGCTGGCTTTCTTATTTTTTGGTGAAAACCTGCTGAATGAGAATAGACGTGTGCCCAATCTGTTTTTGTTATATCTGATTAAACTTTGCTGATATCTCCCTTTGATGGCATGTAGCTCTATTTGTTTTGTAAGCTAATCTAGAATTGAATCACAGTTTATGATTGTGCTATCATATGTGAATCAGATGCACAACAGACTTTATTTTTCTTTGTATTTCATTTTCCAGTCAATACTTGTGAGATACATCACAAATTTTGTTTGTCTAATGCAGAGAAGGTGCAAAGGTGATTTGGAGTTACGTGGATAGAATATTGGGACAACCATCTCTCATTAGAGAGTCTTCCAGAGGGAAATACCCTTGGTCAGGATTTCTTTCCCGTGGCATGAGCACTTTAACACGCGTCACCAATAAAGGATATTCTTCTAAAAATGGAAATGGGTTTGGAGACGTGGTTTTACATCCTTCTCTCCGGAAAAGAATTCAACAACTAGCCAATGCAACTGCCAATACTAAATCCCATCAAGCACCCTTCCGAAACATGCTTTTCTATGGCCCACCAGGAACAGGGAAAACAATGGCTGCTAGAGAGCTTGCTCGGAAATCTGTATGAGTTATATTTGATCATGCATATTTTTTTCATGCTTTGCTTATGTTTATATTGTTGCAAGCATAAAAACAAAGCATTATTTGCTGTGCTTTTACATGGATTATGGGTACAAAGGTTGGATTACTAATACAGATGTGAATAGTTCTACAATTTTTTTTTCTCTGACTGGGCTAGCTTATAGGATTAGACCTTGACATAAGCAAATATATGGACATCTACATGACAAAAAATGTCCACTTAAAAAGAAAGAGAAATTAAGGCCATTTCTTTTGTTATCATGTTATTTTGTAGCTTAGTTGCTTATTTTCTTCATCTGATATTGCATGCAGGGACTAGATTATGCATTGATGACTGGTGGTGATGTTGCTCCACTGGGATCACAGGCTGTTACTAAGATACACCAGTTATTTGACTGGGCTAAGAAGTCTAATAGGGGTTTGTTGTTGTTCATTGATGAAGCAGATGCATTTCTGTGCGAGTAAGTGTTACAATTAAATATTTCCATTTTTGTTTGGGCTTCAAGTCAAGTTGTAGGGATTGGTTATGATAAAATAGTGGTTAGTTTCATTAGCTTATTGTATAAAGAAAGTAAAGGAATAATTATGGTCACTGTGAAATCAACATAGAAATTGTGCTTAAGATGATGCGGTGAATGTCAAATTTATGCTTTGACCTCATCTATCAAACCTATTCAATTGATAATCCACTGTAATAACTTTAGCTTTGATGGTTGGATGCTCAATCTTCAAGGGATTTTTATTGGTGCTCAATCTTTCAAGGAATGTCTGATTGCATAAAATCATTACATCTGAAGGAGCTTATGTACATTAACACCACCCCCTCCCCTTCTCCTTCCCCTTCTCTTCTCCCACTCCCACCTGAAAAATGGAAGATTTTGTGTGCTTACTGATTTCTTGTGGAGTTCAAAAACTCTTCATGCGTATTTCTGGTGGGGGCATCCATGTCTTGACAAAGTAGTTTTGGATTATGATGACTGTTTTAGGGAGAAGATTCTGTGATTTCCTTGCACAAAGAAAACTGATATTTTACATGAAATTGATATTTAGTATCTGTGTCATAGGCTATATAAAACTACACATCTTCTTTGCTCTGAATCGAGCAAATCCTCAAGTTATATGTGCATATATATTTGGATTGAATTCATTGACCGAAATCTGTAGGCGGAACAAGACCTATATGAGTGAAGCTCAAAGAAGTGCGCTTAATGCCCTTCTTTTCCGTACTGGCGATCAGTCCAAGGATATAGTCCTTGCTCTTGCCACAAACCGTCCAGGTGATCTTGATTCAGCTGTGGCAGATCGTATTGATGAAGTCCTGGAATTCCCCTTGCCTGGAGAAGAGGAACGGTTCAAGCTTCTCAAGCTCTATTTGGACAAGTACATAGCTCAGGCTGGCTCCAGAAAATCTGGAGGATGGTTCCAAAATTTGTTCAAGAAACAACAGCAAAAGATAGAGATTAAAGGACTGACTGATGACATCATAAAGGAGGCAGCAGCAAAAACTGAGGGATTTTCTGGGAGGGAAATAGCAAAATTGATGGCTAGTGTCCAGGCTGCAGTTTATGGGAGTCAGAATTGTGTACTTGATCCGAACCTGTTTCGTGAAGTGGTAGATTATAAAGTTGCAGAACATCAACAGAGGAGTAAACTGGCATCGAAATCTGATGGACAAAGTGCTTAGTAGTATCCCTTAAATTATACTTAATTGTATTGAACTATTTGTAGGTATGTGAGGAGTATCTACTTAGTAACCAGTAGAGCCCACATTCTTTTTTTTTCGGGGCATCATGTTGCTCTCATTATTTTGCCCTTACTGATGGGGGATTTTGGAATCTGGTCCATTTTAAAGCTTTAGATTTAATTGCTGATGATTCATTGTAATATTTAAATTATAATTTTCTGGAATATCTTCAAGGTTCTATTACTTTGGATGAGTTTATCGATTTGCTTGTTTAGGATCTTTGATAGAATTCACAGAACTTAAGCTTCAGCTTCGTGATTTATACATGTTGAGGTTTAGAATAGTTAACGCAAATATGATAATTAAAAGATATAACCTTTACATGTTCAAATAAAATTCAGGCTTGACTCAGAAAAAATTTAAATCTTTTAATGAATTTTTAAATGCATCTAAAGTTTTAAATTGAGTCAATTATATTTTAATTTGGCTAATTGATTTCAATTGTATTTCAAGTGAGTCAAAATTTTGTCAAAATACATATTTGGACTAGTTGATCCTAATATTTTTCTAGTTAGTTTAATTAGATTGAAAATTAATTTTAAATTTTACTAAGATAATATTTTTATTTTTTCTCAATTTAAATAGCGTCTCACAAAAAAATATTAAAACTTATTTTAGATGATAAATAATTAATTTTATATGATAAATAAATATTATTTTCATGTTTTTAAATTATGAAATTTATTTTTATATATTTAAATAATCAACTGATAAATCTTTAATTTATATTTTAAGGAAATATTTTTTAGAATACTCATGTTTATATCATGTAATTAATTCTTATAATTAATTCTTTTAATATTTCTTAAAGTATTTATTTTAAATGGTTTGAGTAATTTATTATTTAAAATATAAAATTTATTTTTTAAAAGAGACATTAAAAGGAATTTTTTAAAAAAAAATAAGAGATTGAAGATTTTATGAATTAAAAATTAACATTTCCTAAATTTAAATATAAAACCAAATTTCATCATATAAAAGTACATAATAAATTCAATTAAGTAAAAATAGGATTAAATTGAATAAAAAATAAAAATATCATTTTAATTAAACTCTAAACTTAATTATAGATTTAATTGAATTAATTAAAAAAGTATGAAAAAGAATATATTCCAAAAATATACTTTATTGAATTCTAATTTTGATTTGGAGTATATTCTGAAATTAATTAGCCAAACTAGGGTATAATTGATTAGAAATTTTGGATATAATTGAAACTTTGAGTAAAAGTTTAGATCTTTTAGGTCATTAAGCCTAAAATTTATTATTAATTTCAACTTATTATTATTAAAATTTAGTGCAAAAAAATTAATCTATAAATATATAAACCAAAAAATACTAATCATAGTAAACCAAAAAAATTAATCTATAGTTAATGCAGATTAATATATAATTAATACTAATACTAATGATAAAAAAATATACAAATTTTAGTTTTAAGAGGTAAATAAACTAAATAATTGAAAGTTTCTATACAATAAGATTGTTTGGTAAAAAAAAAAATCTTAATCTATTTATGATTTATGTATATTTACATGCATAACCAAAAAAAAAGTTAGATTAATTTATTTACCCTAGTTATCTTAGCATATACAACACATATGATAATTATTTTTTAAAGTATATGAACATTTAAGACAATTTTAAATAAATGATTCTATTTTTAAAATTTTATCTTTACTTTAATTTAAATTATTATATAAATATGAATTTGAATAAATTTTATAATAAATGCATAAAATTATTATTAAGCTAAAGATTAGAATATATATTTAAAATTTACATTTTAACTTTTAGTGGTGATTGTAGTTTTATATTTTCGGCATTAATCTTAATTGTTAGTGAATTTTTTCAATAATGTAATATTAGTACAGTGATTTTTTTTTTTTTTTGCTATAGGTATAGAATTTGCCAATAGCTTTACTTTTTTTTTTAATTATAATGCTACAATTAAATACTCTTTGATATAAAGTTCTCAACAATACAAGAGTTAAAAAGATTTTTTCATCATTGACTATTCATAATTTTGATAATAATATTCTGCTTTTTATACTTCAAAAACATTAACATATATAAATTAATGATGAAAACACACATTATCATAAAATAAATATATCATAAATAGTTATTGTATAATTGTTATTTGAATTAAATCCCCAATGATTAATATTATAGTTATTCAAATATTTTTCATCAATTAATCAATTTATTAAGTAATTATAAATTAATACAAACTATTTCAAAATAATAATCTTATACAAGTTCCTTAATCTTTTAAACTAATATAAAATTAAATTTTTATATCTTTTTTAATTTAAAATAAATGTTTTACTTATTTAAATATTGTGAGCTAATGTCCTAGATACTTTAATAAGTTTTTTTTTTATTTTTTCGTAAATATTGTATATGTATATATTGATTTTCCTATAAATTACCCAAAATATCAACAAAAAAATTTGGATATAATAAAATTTTTAAAATTTATATAAAATTCACAATTTTTTTAATTGACAAACATATAACTTTTTATACGCCTAAATTAACTTTAAAATTATTTTTTTATTTAAAAATCTTTCCACCCATCCATATGTATTTAAACATATCATTCATAAATATTACTATTAATATGATCAAGTTAGTTAAAAACTCAAAATATCTATATGATAAAATTTTTGAATGTATTGGATTTAATAATATTGCTAATAATATTCTATTAAATGAGAATTATACTGTATACACCATATTATAATGATAGTTTTCATAAAAAAAAATAAAAAAAGCATTATAAAAAAAACTTGTTATTATAATATTGTCAACGATATCTTATAAAGCGAGAATTACAGTATGTCTTATTGCAATGATAATGTTTATAAAAAAAAAAGTCTAGTAATATTATCAAAATTTTTAATTATAAAAAAAATTATTATTGTTCAGGATTCTACCAATTTCCATGTTAATACTAATTTTCTGTATTAATAATAACTTATAGTATAGGATTTTGTGTCTCATCATAATTAGATACTTTAATTTCTAGTATATAAAAATTAAATTTTTATATCTTTTTTAATTTAAAATAAATATTTTACTTATTTAAATATTGTGAGCTAATGTCCTAGATACTTTAATAAGTTTTTTTTTTTATTTTTTCGTACATATTGTATATGTATATATTGATTTCCCTATAAATTACCCAAAATATCAACAAAAAAATTTGGATATAATAAAATTTTTAAAACTTATATAAAATTCACAATTTTTTTAATTGACAAACATATAACTTTTTATACGCCTAAATTAACTTTAAAATTATTTTTTTATTGAAAAATCTTTCCACCCATCCGTATGTATTTAAATATATCATTAATAAAATATTGCTATTAATATGATCAAGTTAGTTAAAAACTCAAAATATCTATATGATAAAATTTTTGAATGTATTGGATTTAATAATATTGCTAATAATATTCTATTAAATGAGAATTATAGTGTATACACCATATTATAATGATAGTTTTCATAAAAAAAAAACAAAAAAAGCATTATAAAAAAAATTTGTTATTATAATATTGTCAACGATATCTTATAAAGCGAGAATTATAGTATGTCATATTGCAATGATAATGTTTATAAAAAAAAGTGTAGTAATATTATCAAAATTTTTAATTATAAAAAAAATTATTATTGTTCAGGATTCTACCAATTTCCATGTTAATACTAATTTTCTGTATTAATAATAA
>CATIWR010197569.1:0-10059 GCA_949677035.1 Omphalea diandra
TTTAAAGCTTGGTGAACTACAAATTCATCAGAAATCTCAAGCTTAAGACCCTTAAGTTTGGTTTGAAGGTGAACCATATTTAGAATATAATCTCTCACATTCCCACTATGGTTATATCTCATATCAATTAACTAACTCATTAGGGTCTTAGCCTCAGCCTTATCGGATACATAGTATCTATCTTTTATAGCAACATGAAAAGCTTTCGCAGTAACATCAGTGGGCAAACTACTCCTAAGGTATTCAAGAATAGTTTTTCTCATGGCCATAAGACTGAGACGATTCAATCTCTTCATTTTGGCATATAGTTCTTTTTCTTCAATATTACTCTCACGAGTGGGTTTAGCAGACTCATCTTCATAAAGGGCATAATCAATCTAACTCATTCCCAAGACAAACAAAATGTCATCTTTCCACCTCTTAAAGTTGGTGTTAGTCAAGAGTTCAACAGTCACAGTACTGTTGTTGAGACTAAAGGAGATTGTTTGTGACAAAACAAAAGCATGTATTAGAATTGGGCTATATACAAAAATCAAATTTATGATTTACACAATCTAGAAAATTTTGGCATCACTACATATTCCCCTTTGGGCAGAATATGCACATGCAATAGAATTTCTAGTTATAAAGCACACAATTAAGATCACACTAGTTTTGAGAAATCTATCCCCTTTGGGCATATAGACTTTCTACAGTAATGCAACTCTAAGCACAAATAGTTTCATCTCAACAAGCACTCCCAAAATCAATATGTTTAATAACCCCCTTTAGGCAGGTTATTATATACATTATTTCAAAATTATCTCTTCACAAAATTAAAAAATAACTCTACGAATTTCAATGGATGTCTCACTTTAGCGGTAACACCCATGTCAACCCATAAAATTATTTTTTAATTAGAGATTTATAAAAACCCAATTAAAATACATGTCAGACACAAATATATATTTCAAACATATACACAAAGTACCAAACATAATATACCTTAATTTTAAGCACATAATTATTTATTCATATATGTGCAAAACAAATATTTATTATCTATTTATTTAATTTTATCACAAAAATAATATCACTAAATAATAAACTGGCAATTAACTGTATATATAAACCACCTAAATATTAATATACATATATATTAATAATTATTGAAATAAAAGTAAAACGTATATTATGAAGCACATGAATATAAGCATTGCTTATCTAAATATTTGCCCACATAAGAAATTAACAAAGTAAATGAGTTAGCTCAGTCAACAAAGCTCAAGCATTTGAGACTTGGGGGTCGTGGGTTCGAGACCCATGACACCCTCCCCCTTCCCTTTTGTTTTTTTTTTTTTTTGTTTCACAGAATCACAGAAAATCAATCCAAGAATCGACGAGGGTTCCGCTGAACTGAGTCGTCGAACAAATCAACAACACAAATCAATGAATCAACCACTATCAACAATTAAACAACACAATCCAAAACATGAAAGATTTCAACTCCCTATATGGTTCCATTTTTGGAATCCAAAACCCATAAACCAGTGGAATCGGGTTAACAAAACTGAGGCTTGAGTTTTTTTTTTTTTTTTTTTTGTTATAGGAAACTGATCTTGGATCGGAGAGGGAGCCATTGTCGATCTGTTTGCATGATATCAACACCATCAACAAACAAGAAACAAATAATCACCAAACTCACAAGATCGAGAGCAAAACACAACAAATTAACTATACCACAATCCTACAACATCACAAACATAGTAACAAGACCACAAGAATCATTCAATCTCACAAGATCGAAGCTTGAGCTCGCTGACCATGGAGTGGAGGAGATGGGTTGCGGTTGTTCATGAATTCAGTTTGGAACCAAAAAAAATAAGAGAAAGGGTTTTTGTTTCTTTATTGGCAAAAGAGAAGGAATGAGAAAAGGAAGAAAAGAAATGCCAAAAAGGGGAACGCGGGTTCGAACCCGCGACCTATGACACTTTGTTCGTCTCACCAACTGTCTGAACCAATGGAAGAGTTTGTGACGATAGAGGCAGATTCAATATATCAAAAGGGAATTGACTATGGTGGGATGACCTAGCTCTAGCCAAAAAAAATTTTTTTTTTTGTTTAACAATACAAAATATTTAAGGTTCTAAATCATGTACAATCTAGGCTCTGATACCACATGTAATAATTTATGATCTAGTACATAAATTTAGAACACCAATTTTAATAATTAAGTGAAAACAAAATTGCGTACCTATTTGCGCGTCGAATCCCAAATTGTTTTGCGCCATAATTACTATCACTGAAAATTAAACACTGAAATAATATGTTAGAAGAGTTGAAAAAGAAAACTAGGTTTTCCTCTCCTTGACCTTCTCAAAGACGAATACAATGGGTGTAGCAACTAGGATTTTCATTATGAAGGCAGAAGAGGGGACCTAACTTATTTATAATAAATTTTAATAGGCTCACTCATCACAGGTCTACGTTAAAATAGGCCTACACTGACCGTCTTCCATATCGGTTCACTAAAGGTGTCATAAGCCCATAACTCAATTGATCACTATTTCAATTGGGCTTACCCACTAAACAATAAACTATATTATTCAATCTATTTTATAAATAATTAAAATAAACCCATAATTAATATTAGCCCACATAAAAAATTCCAACATAATTTCCTTCATCTGCCTCTGCTTCCCCAATCTGCAGCCTGACATAAAAGCAAGTCACATAATTAGTCAATAATATATTATAATAAATGAGTATACATAAAAGGAGAAAAGTAAGAAAAGAGATGCTTACCCTTTATGTGGTTTTTTCATTGGCGACACAGGAGCAATGGCCTCATCTTGTGTGGATAAGATTAATGATAAGGAAAATTATTCTGTTGTTAGTGAGAATGAACATCCATTTTATTTTTCTTTGTTAATGGGGAAATGAAAAGCACGGATGTTTGTAGAGCCAAAGGCAAGATCAAGTCTAAGGAAGACTAAATTTGTTCATCAACATCAAAGAATTTATTAACACAAAATGATATTTCAGGTGTTTGATTAGCTTTTGAATTTATATCTAAAAAATCTTAGATACTCTATATATTTGAGTTAAGAATGATGGGATTGAACGCTTATCTTTGGAATTATGGACTAAGCTACTGACAAGGACACCAATAAGGTCTGTAACAAAATGATCAAAAATCAAGAATGATGTAGATCTAGTGGAATTCTCAATAATTACATCTAATTTTTACCTATAGATATATAACATTTGAGCGAGCAAAATGTAAAAGGGCATAAATATAATAAGCAATTATGAAAGAAGCTAAACATATGCTCAATATTATTAAGGGCTGGAACTTTTTTAAGTAAGTCGCATTGGCCATTGCAACCAAACTGTGTCATTGTAAGTTTGGGTGTTGCTCTACAATTTGGGCATGTTTTATACCACTACCCATTGAGGCATCGATGCTTTTTATCCTTACTACACATGTAAAATTCGTCCCCTATTAGACATTGATCAAAAGTTAATATAAGTATATGAAATAAATGGATTCAAGGATGAATGGAACACAATAGACCTTATCAATATGCATGTTTAGATCCAACAACTCAAATTTTTTTTTTTTTTTTGAGTTTCTTTTCTTCGTCTAGATTGAACAAAGCTTAAGCGATTTGCATAAGTCATTATATTTTGTTAAATGGACCTTTAAGGTTGCGTGCATTTATATAATAAGTTTGTTGCATTTAAGAATAATAATATAATTGTCAAAGCATGGTTTCCCATACCTATCATGGAAAGTAATGATTTTAGGTATGTACAAATTAACTAAAGTTTATGTGCTTGAAGTATTGCTTGCATTGATATTATCTAGTAAACATCAATTGAATATGTAAGGGAAGTAGACTGATGGATGGTAAAATAGACGCAAATTGAATTGTGTAAAGTAAGGCAAATAAAGAGCACAAACCAATATACAATTTCACGGACATCGCAATGAATGCTATGATAAAAGACCATTTAGTTCTTCATCAAATACTTCATCCTCAAGGAAGTTAGCCATAACATTATAATAATGTAACATCGAGCTCTTCCCTACTACAAAGATAATGTGGCAATTATATACATTTAAAGTAGTATATGTCATCTTTGGTACGTGTGATGTTTAATGAACAAAACCATTACTTCTTATTCAATAGCTTGATTGATCACTTCTACGCAATTGGTTCATCATGCTTATGGCTTCGACACAAGCCAATGAGATAACTTCGCTAATGAAATACAAGAATTTGGACAAAGCAAATATATTATAGTAAAAAAGTATGTTAATATTGTTGATCAAAAAGGGATCATCTCCAGCATGTGCAATCACTTCACTGAATTCAAGAAAGGAAAACTTATCGATTGATATTGTCCCATCAATAATATTTTTTTTCATGAATGTGTTATATGTTAATTTAATTCGGAACAAGTGCTTGCTTATCTTAAAATTTTTCTTTGCTTCTAGCACCTTAAACTCAAAAATACAATGTATTTCTCCTTCATTGAGCAAAGTTTTGAAATGTTGCGCTTCAGATTTCTAAACAAAACCTTGCGTAGTTGTTCTTTATAGAAAAGATTAGCAAACAATATGAGCCAACATTGAGTTCAACAAAAAATGTAGCAATTTAATAATAATTGAATTTGTGATTAAGGAATAGTTAATTACCTCATTGTCAATGATAAGGAAGCTGAAGTTAAATAGCTCATATGGGCTAAAAAAACCTATGTTCTTCTAATCCTTATTTTGATTTGAGCAATCTTACTCTCTTTATTAAGCGAATCAATAGATTTATACAACATGTTTTCAACTGCAAATATTAATGTGTAAGTAATAAATGAAGTTGTAGTGGAAAAATGTAGTTGGACTAATAATATATTAGGCACAATAAGCTATATCATCAAATATTTCTTTGCAAACAACATTCTTAGTCTATGATGTTTTCATTGCATCATCTTGGGTTCCATTTTTTTTGAATAGCTATTTGAATGTTGTATTCCGATGTCACACGTGAAAGAGCAACATATAGTTGTCCATGGAAAAACACAAGCTCGTTAAGATATAAACCTATATAGTTTAGTGTTTGTCCTTGGCTTTTATTTATTATCATGTAGTAATAAAAGCTTTATTAGAAATTGCCTCTATTTGAGAATAAAAGGCCATTTTTTAAAATAATTAATAAGATGATCCTTGCTATGAATACTTTATTTCCAGTAAAAGTACCCGAGATAACGGTCGCTTCAATGATGTGATTACTTAACTCATTTATTAGTATTCTAGTGCCATTACAAAGGCCAATGCTAGAGTTTATGTTTTGTAACAGCATAATTGTGTGTTTTTTTTTTAAAGTTTTAACACATGTTTAAAAAATCCATTAAATTCTAAAGAATTCATAAACTTAATCAGATAAAAAGTCTTTAGCTCAATTAGGTTTACACATATTTTGCATATCAAATCAAAACTCTAATAATTCTTTGATTCCTCGAGAATAATATTTAGAATTTTATTGTTAACACTATTTACAACATCATTTGTTGTAGCTTCTATCGATCGTTCTCATAGGTACTCAATGTTTTTATAGTTCTTTAAAAAATCGATACATGTTTCGTTAATTATTGCGTTGATGGGATTATTAGGATTTAATAAAGTAAATCATCAAGAATTTGCATCCAATTATTTTCGGCATCATATGCAGGTAGCTTAATTGTTTCATCTATGTCATCTTTGATATCCAAAAGCCATTCAACAAAAGATTGATCTTTATTCACAAATGTTTTGGTATAACTGCTTTGAAGTCGCATGTTTATTTTAAGAAAAAAACACAAAAATCTTTTCAAAGGTAAGATCTTGTTATCGAGTCGTTTATAATTTCTACTCGAGTACTTTTATGGATTATCAAAAGAATTTGTTTAAAATCAATGCCTAAAACAAGTAGTATCCCACCAAATGGAATTTCATATTTGTCATTATTGGGTGCTCAGTATATCTTTTAAGGTTTTGTTAACGACTTTAAAATAATGTTTGTGGCACATCGATGCATTATCCTATATAATCAATGAAGTTTCTTGTAAAAGCGAGGCTAATTACATATCTTTTTTAATATTGCACGTTGAATGTTTTATTGTGTCTATGGGAATTTTAAACCTTGAATAAACTGTGCACCCACCAGATAATAATAATAATAATAATGCTACAATTTTAGATGAAGCAATAACCAACACTTGTGCACAAAGTCTAAAAATAATAGTTTCATATAAATATGTTTTGTCGATTCTACCATGACCATAAACAAAAAATAAGCAACTCATACCATTGCTAATCAAATTGATGACAATATCATAAATTTGATGTTCTTCTTTATTTATATTAGGAGACTATGTATGATTTCCAATTGTTCAGCATAATAATTAAGTTTTTCCATAAGCAACTTATTATTCAAAATTTTAAATAATGTTGTAGTTGGTAATGGTAAGCCATGGTCTGACAATGATGTTCAATTTTTATTGAAACTTCACTCTAATTCATATAAAACTTGATTTTTAAAATAGGTTTCTAAAATCATTGTTTCAGGAATGTTTAGTATTGAATGTAAATTATGTCAAATATCATCAGAGAAGCACTTCCAAAATATGTTTCAAAGTTTTGTTGGTTTATTAACATCACAAAAAATAATCATTGTTATGAAAGCTATCTAAGTTGTTCAGGTGATGCCCATAAAGTTGCTTCTTTTATAGCTTTTATCCATTTGATATCATTCCTAACAACCCATGAGCATTACATGCTTATGTAGCATATTTTATATTATCTACAGTTTTGATGTCATCATAAATCAAAGGGCCTTTTACTAAATTCAAATGCATTCGTAGATAATATAAGTCAATAACATTAGGGTGAATGCAAATAATGTGACCTATGGAATATCCTTTTTTTCTCTAATCCACATTTTATATTGTGTAGCAATTTCCATCCATTCAATTAACAATGTCTTCTGTTAGTTTGGATTGTATATAATGGATTTAGTGCTTTGGCCAAACCAGTACAAAATTCTATTTTTAAAAAGTAAATGGATGGGTAGCCATTCAACTGATGGTTTTCTATGGTGTATGGGAAACTCAAAAAGATGCCAAACTACTTTGCATGGTGATATATGGCGACAATCTAATTATGTTTGTATCTATCAATTACTTCATTGGTATTTGACTATATTTTGGGGGTGTGTTGTATTTACGTGTATCATAACATGGATTCTATTTGTTCCTTTATTTATATATTTAAAATGGTAATTAATTCATATTGCCATCAAAGTATATTATACGTTTATATGTGTTTCATATTTAATAATCAAATCCTTATGGAATAACAAAATCTATTATCAAGTTTAATGCCTTTCTTTTCAATAAAAGCACCATTATCCTTTAAACGATACAAAGAAAAGCCACTTTTATCTATTGTTGTTTCATTTGAATCTTTTTTTGGGAAAAACTTAAAACAACATCCATTTGTCATACATAAAGATTCAAGGTTTGCTACACCATATCGCCTATAGATTATAAAGTTAGACACAATTTGGTATGCTTCAAGTTCATGGTCTTTTACACGAAGCTCAATCAATATAATAGAATCTATAGATTATATTGATAGAAGTTTGTCATCTTTATGCAGCCAAAGTAAATAATGAATATGAGGTGACCCACACTTTTGGAATTCAACTGTGTATAAGAAAGCAGCAACATGGCTAAAGTGATTATCTTTTTTGAAATCATTAATCATTGAGGAAGCTTTAACTTTGAAAATTCTACTTAAGATGTCTAGTTTGTCCTCCAATCTTTTCCCTGGGAACAATTGAAGTATGTTTTTAATTTCAACCCATTAAGGATTTCATATAAATGTAATGAACAAATCTAGATGGCCATAAAATTTATAAATTGTCATTACATCGTGATAATGCTCTAACATGTATCTAGCACTTTAGTATGAGTTGATGGCAATATTATTGTTCACACTAATTGTGCCTTTAGTGTAAGCTTTACAAATCTCTATGTAGATTTTTGACCAAGGATTTTTTTTGGTTACGTTTAGTATAATCTAACAGTTATTCTTTAATACATGAATATTCATCAACAGTTATTCTTTAATACATGAATATTCATCAATAATAAATTGTTGAAATAGTCATCCTCCATTTAATAATGTTAGACCTTCATATCAATATTGTTGTATTCGGTATGCAAAATATTCTCTCATTGTTACTTTTTTTGAGCATTTATTTTGCTTTGATCATAACAAGTCTATGGAATATCAACCCTAAGGCCATCCTCCCCATAGGGAAACAAGATTGAATACTTCATTACCATAAAACTTGGGTGCAAGTAGCTAATGCACTTTAGAATGCTCATTTTATATTATATGATAATACCATGGTTTTTATCGAACACGCTAAAATCACCAATAATCGATACAACCATCTTAGAACAAGTAGATGTATTGTATTGTCTACTATCATATACATGTTTACTAAGTAATTTAACTTTAATTGGCATTAAATATTATTATTTGAAATAATTACAAGCCATGCAAAATGATTTAGCAATGTTGTTGTGCTCATCAAACATAGCAATTAAGCCTTCAACTATGCTAACATTAATAGTTTTCCTTGATTAGTTGTCTTTAAGAAAAGACAGTCTATTTTGCAACTCATGATATATATCATAAACGTATAATTGTGCAAATTTTGGTTGTTTCGTATTGCTTAGAAGCAAGGATCCAATAGCATGGTGATTTTGTCCATGGATTTTGAAACATATAGATCAAATTTTTTATTAATTTGATAATCAATTTTTGCCCCTATCAATATAAATGCAAACATTGAGTTGTAAAGCCTTATATATTCTTGAAATGTATACTAATTTATGTTGTCTTATAATTAAGTACACTTGATAAAAAGAAAAGGGATTGTTGCAATTTGTCTAAAAGAATTTTGCCTCATTTACAACATAAAAAAAAAAAGTCATCTACTACCTATGTTCTTTAAAGCCAACACACTCTACTAGCTGATGCAATGCTTTGCAATATGCACATTCTTATGTAGGTAATCCAATGTACGATTGTTCCAAGTAAGTACACATGGGGAATTAACAGTATATGTGATTCAAAAGGAAGCAACAATGTCTAAGGAAACATGAAAAATATAAAGGGAACAATACAAACATTTTGCATAAGGCATATCCTTAGTTGGGGAGGAGCTACATCGAATACAAAAAGAGTTATTTGAAGCACACATAATTAGATGATCATGCACATGATTTATAACACATGCAAAAAGGGGGGGGGGAAAGGCAATGAATTTAGGTGATATGAATGGCAAGAGGAAAAATTGAAACACAAACTCTAATAACTATTTAAAAGAAGATAAACTAAAAGGAACAAAACTTTTGAATATTGTCACATTAACCAAAATTGCTTCATATGATAATGATGGGAAATCAATTATTTTGGAAGATGGAATTAATACCTTTCAACATTTCGTAAGTCGATTAGATGAACCCAATGCAATGGCCGACATTGCCAAACTAACTTCTTTGATGAGAATATCAATAAGTGTGACTATTAAGTTGATGAAATTGAGCTAATTATGAAAGCATAATGTCATGATTCCTATTGATGATATACTATCAATTCATAAGCAATATTTGAGATTTGCATAGCCTGTCTAATTCCATGGCGTTTTGGTGTATTCTAGTTGTGCAAATGCATGACGTATTATTTGAAACACAATAAAAGAAAAAGAAAAACCATAATTCATATACCATAATACTGCAAGACAACCTAACAAAATTTTGAAATAGAATACTTAAATTGACACAGAAAGCATACGTAATTCTAGGGAAGCTCGCAAGGCAAATAACACGATTATAGATTTGAGGATGACCTAAAATGGCAAAAAGAAATAACTTTTTTCATAGTCAAATGTTTAAATATTTATGTTCATAGTAATATTACTTCAGGAAGAAATATATATATATATATATATATATATATATATA
>CATIWR010197573.1:0-29409 GCA_949677035.1 Omphalea diandra
AGGTTTTAGTGTGAGCCTGCAAAACACTTATAAAAGGTTTTTTGTGTGAGCCTGTAAAACACAAGTTGTAAGGTTTGGTGTGAGCCTAAACACTAAGTTGAGTGTGAGCTTGTAAAACACTAGTGATTGAGTGAAATACCCAATTGATGAATTGGAAAGTGGATGTAGGGTTGGTTAATACCCGAACCACTATAAATTGCGTGTCTTCATTATTCTCATTATTCTTTCCCTCTTCTTTATTTTTAAAATTTTTATACACCAATTCAACCCCCCTTCTTGGTGCCAAGGGCCAACAGGGAGGTAAGACATCATTTAGGTTATATGGTTATAATGAGGCTTATGGGTTAAAGAAGAAAAGGCTATCAATACTCTCTAACGAGTATTTTTATAAGGCTCAAAATGGGTGACAAAGGACAATATACATCAAGGTGTGGATGGGGATTAATGAGGTAACCAAAGAATGCCTTAATTATTTCCTTAAAGTTGTTAAGCTTAAAGATTTCGCCTCAAAAGGTGTCTTAGTTTATTCCATAACATGTATGCATGATTGAATAATCTCATATTAAAATCTCAATTTTGTCAACTATGTTCAATTTGTTCTAATCTGCTTAATCAATTTTAAACAATAACATACTACTTAGATCCAAATCATCATCATAAGCAAGTTTAATTCAACTAATTCTAACATATGGTTACAAGTTTTCTTCATCGATTTTTCACCTTAAGACCTCGAACCTAACTCATAACCATCTAAATTGTTAAATTATAGCATATGAGTTTAAGAAATTCAATCAAGGATTTCTAATGGAATTGTATATAAAATTGCCTAAAATTTCTCCCAAAGTTAAACATCATTATCCTTAATGATTATAAGCATAAATAAAAGCAAAAGAAGAAAGAAACTTCCTTTGAATGGAAAGGCAATAAGGCAAAAGAGAATTATGCAATACCTAACACAAGATCAAAGTGAAGGCTTCAAGCCTTGTATTAGCAAAGTACAAACTACAAAATAAAGAACACAAAAGTCCAATTATAACAGCTTCAACATAGTGCATACTTTCAAGATAAAAACAAGGCAAAGAAACACAAAGGATATTACAAGAACAAAGTTGAACATAACAAAAACATAGAGTTCCAACAACATCACAAAAACACAATAAGATAACATCATAACAAAGATTAAAAAAAATACATTAAAAACATTAAATACAAAAGATCATGAAAGATGGATGGTCAATCTTATGGTAGAGGCATTAAAGGGAAGTCAACCAAATGGACACTTAACCTACCTATCATAGTCCATCTAACTAAATGTGTTTCCTTCACCAATCTTAACTTCCACTTTCTATTCTCTAATTTGTAGTTATTGTTCTTACCTAACATGTCTCCATTTTTTTTAGTGAACATTTTCTTCAACACATCTTTGTTGATCCTAAATTATGAAAATATAATAATTTGAAAATAGTAATTATAGAATATAATAATCAACATCAAGATTTTTTTTTCCTCTTCTTTGATCTCTTTTTCTTTTAATTTAGTTTCTATTGTAGATCCTTTTTTGTATTTCTTAAATGATGATAACTATTATATCTCTAATCTTTTTACTGAGTGTAAAACTGTAAAAATAAGAAAATTGGAGGAAAAATTAGTCTAAATAATTAATAATTGAGTACTTCTAATTTGTGAACCTTTTTTTAGCTATGTTTTTGTTAATTTATATGAGTTTCTTAATCTAAATTTTTTCTCTTTTTTTTTTATGAATTTAAAGAGATCACAATATTGTTAATTTATTGAGAAAGAAATCAGTCACCTCAATTAAGATATCTATATCAACTTCTTATTTCAACTTGTATCCGCTACCTCCTTTTCTAAGATGCTTCATCAACATGGAAATTTGTCTCTTAATTTCTATTAATACCCTTTATCAATTGATAGTATTACATTTTTCCAATGTTAACGATCTCATTTTATTGTAAAATATTAAGTTGAGGGCATTCAGCTTGTTTCCTCTCAAAATCTCAAGAGGCAATTTACTTACTTAGGCTATGCTGTTATGTACTGTCAGTATCAAATTTCATGAACAATAAAAAATAACAAACAACTAGAGTTAATTGGATCTAATATGTATGTAAAACTGTCCATCAAAGTTATGAGTATCTAGGCAAAGAATCATCAACTCAGGTGGCATTTAGGTGAATCACACCATCAACCTAGAGAATCTCAAGAACATAGTAGAAAAGAAGAGATATGAAGAAAAATAATTGTATTTATGTAAGTAGAGGTAAGCAAAACCAAACCAAAATCGAAAAATTGAATTGAATTTACCAATTCAATTCAATTACTTATATATTTTGATTCAATTATTAATATTTCAATTTTACATTTTCAATTTTCAGTTCAGTTTGTATGTATGAGAATTCAATAAACCGAATAAATCAAACCAAATAAACTAATAAGTCTTCTTATAACTTTATAATGCCTTTAAGGGCATTTATGTCCTTTACTCTAAAACCAAAAAAAAAACCTAACTTTCCAAACTTGTGCAATTGTTTTCTTGGGTCTCTTCTCCTATTCTTTTTTCTTCTTCTTCATGCAAACTTACTCTTATTATGCTCCCTTCATACTATTTTCTTATGCATACTATTCCTTCTCTTATTCTTATTATGCTTCGAGTTTTTTTTTTTTTTTAATTGAAGGAACACATCTTATCCTCATATTTTCATTAACATAGTCGTTCCTTTTTCTTTTTTTTTTTTTTCTCTCTTCTACTCATCATGATTGCCTAAGGCAATATCACTGTGACTACTCGCCTCCTTATTGGGTTGATTGTGGATGATACTTTGTTCTTGTTGATTACAGCCATGAACTCCTAATCTATATTTGGCAACAACTGTTGTATGTGATATTTTTTTTCGAAAACATAAATTTTTCGTAAATTTGTATTGATCTCTTATTATTGATGTATTTTGATTTGTGTAATTAGAATTTTAAGGTAATTGTTGGATTAATTTTTGTGTAAATTTAATTTTGAGATTAATATTTTTATTAATTTATTTTGATTTCTGTAATTAATAATTTTGATCAATTTATTTTACTTTTAGGATTAATTTTGTCATTATATTGTTAACTTTGTAATGTATTATTTGCTCATGTAATTTTATAAATTGTTGTTTTGTTGCATGGAGTTTTTGATTAATTGTGTTGGAATATGAAATTCAAATTATGAATAATATTTTGAAATGAGAAGCATATTTTAACTTCTACTAATTGATGAACTGTTTCTGATTTGGTTTTTGATTTTTTTTTTTTTTTAATTTCATGTTTAGTGTATGTATGAAAAAGCTATCAACTTTGCAGTCATTAGTTTGACGTAAGAAAGAACGATAATTACAAAATCGAAATAACAAAATGAATTAAACTGAATTTTTCAATTCATTTTGATTTTAATTTGGTTTTATGAATATTTTAATTCGATTTGATTAATTTTTAAGAGTAGTTCGATTTATTTGGTTATATCTAGTTTGGTTCGATTTGAACCTAACTGATTGAATGTTCATCCTTATCTATAAATGGATTAAAACCTCTTTTATGCACATTACATTTGATTATATACTGGTTATATATAAGAATCCTAATAAATATGAAGTCTATCAACAAGTTACAAATATACAAAAATCTCATTTACTAATATTATAGGCTAAACTCGAGTCTAACCTAGAAAACCAGTGTGTATCTTGGGTCTAAACGAAGCCCAAATCTATACCAGACTACACTCTTTTGAGATTAAGGCCCATTTGAGTTAAACTCAAGTCCAATGAATTAATAAATAGCAAACATGAGCGAAGCTCAGGCCCAAAAACTGGCTAAAATAGGGTCAGATGTAAACATAGATACTTTAAAAAATTTGATATATGTTACAGAGAGCAACTCGACGAGTTTCATTTGGTTGGTGAATAGGCCAAAAAAAAAAACAGTTGTTTCACTATTCTTTTACAACCTAATTCATAATTTTTAAGATTAGTTTTAGTTTTATTAAACAATAAAATTACATATGTTAAATCCTATTTAGTACAAATATTTTAGTAATCATATTAATGTATCCTATTATTATAATCCTATATTTGATAGGATAGTTTAACAAATAATATAAAATGTTGAAATAATTAAATTACTAAAACACCTTTACTCCATAAAAAAATTTGTGTTTCCTGAATTTCTTCTTTTTCCTCAAAAAGTTTGTCCTTTTCATATAGCCGGTATTGATCTTTGAATTGAATCATTATTTTTATATTTAGATATTAATTAATTTTTATAATATTTTTAATGGTAATTATAATCGCAATTTATTTTAAAATCCAATAAAAATTTCTTAAAATTTAAATTAAATAAAATAGTAATGAAATTACCTCAAGTTTTTTTTTTCTTTGCAGCCAATTATTTATTATTTTTCTCATTGATTCTGTCTTTCATGAGAGTTTTTTTCTTCCTAAAGTGAACGATAAACAACCGAAAAATAAGTCAATTTTTAGAAATAAAATAAAAAAAAAAATTTCTTTTAGGGTTAGAATTTCACAAATCAGGAAGTCAATAATCTCATTAGAGATGAATTGCTAAGAATGAAAAGGCCAGATTTTAAATAACAATAATTTTATGAGAAATCAAACTTTTGAAATTATTAAACGCAACCTATATACCAAGCATAGTATCGTTTACTAATACTATGATTTAATTAAGCAATCCCATACACCCAAAGGAATTTCTCACAGCTACGTATATAATTTTCACATATCCCACATCCAACAGTGATTGACTTAATGAACTGCTTATAAATTATAAGATATTGGACAAAGTGGTGTATGAGGTTCTTCGTGTTGAGCTCTTGGACGCTTCCACTCTCTACGTATTCTAAAATATTAGCACTTGAAAGATTGTATGCCATCATCACATGAATAATCATAGTTTAGCACTATTTCTCAAACCATGAAAAATTGAGATTATGCAAAAATTAACTCGAACAATGTTTAGAGCTTAAGAATATCATCCATATTATTTCATATATATTGACCATTGTCATAAAGCTTTGAAGGTGAAACACGCTGCAATTTCGAAGAAACAGCAGCTCCATAACGAAATTATGCAGTTCAACAGTTCACAGATTTTTTTTTTTTTTTGGGTAGATTAATAGAGGCATATGTAAGATGTCACCCACCCGGTTGTTGGATTGATCATCCATCAGTAAGAATAAAATTTTCAGGCTTTAAGGGTCTTTCCTCCTAGGTAGGTAGGGCTGTCATCTTACAAATGGGGCACAAATTTTTCAACATTAGCCACCGTTTGATGCAGTTAGTATGGAAGTCATGTCCACAATCTAGCGTCCCAAGATCATCCCCATCCACATATTCTTCCTGCCATGATAAATTTTAAAAGGAATGAATTAAAATCCAAGAAACTTAAGCTAATAAAAGCAGCCAACTATATTTCATAACTCATGGCATGGTCCTAGAGTAAAGTCTATAAGGGTACCTGACAAATGCAACATGGCTCCAAATCAGCTCGAGCATCTGTTGCCCTGGACAAATATTTTTGCTGTTTCATTAAATTCAAAATTGTTCCCTCGCTTACTCCAGTACTGACATCTCCTATGCGTTCTTCCAATGCCAACAATTCCTGATAATCCAATCTTTACATTAAGGGAACATTCAAAGTAAATTGACTAGAAGGGGGGGAGTTATTTGCAGTAGTTTTACCTCATAAGTCATGTTGTCAACATCAAGACGCATATCCCCGTGCCTGTCATGCATTTCGCTTATACCATTATGTATGAGTGGATCAAAAAGCATATAATCCTGAGATAACATTGAATGAAAGTCAATTTTTGCACAATTTCTCATCCCCAATATACATGGCAAAGAACTGAACATTTTCCAAGATAAACATCTCATAGTTGCATGCCTATCTAGAAAACCATTTATTCTGTAGTTGCTTACAGAGGATCTGTTTGAAGCTTGGTTGTTTCAAAACAATGTTAGGCAGTTTCCTTGTTTAAACAGACCATGCAATATTTCATTTACCTGTTTATCGAGTGAGTATTGGGTGTTGTCACATTTTTCCCTTATCATTGGTGGAGAGAGGGAGTTGTCTAATCTACCTTAACCGTTAGTAGAAAACCAAATATATCTCACCAAGTTATTTCCATAAGTCCCATACCATGAGGCAAAAAAGCAGATTTATCACTTTTTTAAGTGTCTAAAAGCACTAATTTTTATTAGAACTAAAACCCCTATGTACTGGGGCATCATTTATTTTGGAGAAATATTTTCTGCAGAATTCTGAAAATATTCATTGTTTTGGCTGCGATTGATAGTCATAAAAGTCAAAAACAACTATAAATTATTTACTAGAATTGGAGCACATTAGTGGGAAAATTTGTTCTTGAGTAAAGAAGACCATGAAATGTTTGGAGACAGTTTTCTTTTACTGGATCGTAATTTAGTCAAACAGAAGAAAAAGTTACACAACAAAATTGATATGTTGTGATGGTCACCAATCATATGCTGCAGCCAACTGTGACCAGCAAAAACCAGCAATAATTGGGAATGTTCCATTACCAAGTTAGTTTGTGCACATGTAATTCTCCTGTGATCCTTTCTTTGTTTTTACATAAGTCTACAAAATGAATTTTGTGTTTTGAAAAGGGAAGCCATTTTCCTTTCAAATAGCTTAGTTTTCTTTTGGAGAAAAAAAAATTCCTATCCAACCTAGCACCAGAATGAAGAAAATTAATATAGCCTCGTTGGAATTTTTTATGCTAACATCTATGTGACATATTTTCCCTATGCACCCAGCACCAAAATCAAGAAAATATATTCCGGGAGAGTATTTCCCCCAAACAAATGGAACCCACATCTATTTCCGAGGAAATTAACTTCTACTGTAATAATAGCCTTGTTGAAGTTTTTATGCTAACATCTATTTGATCTATTTTCCTAATGTAACTCACCACCAAAATGAAAAAATTATATTCTGGGAAAGTATTTCCCCAAAACAAATAGAGCCTATATATATTTCCCACAAAATTGATTTATATTGCAATAATAGCCTTGTTCAAGTTTTTTTTATGGTAACTCAAATGTGCAAAGAGTGAATGAGAAATCAGTCAACAATACAAAAGCTGCACAAGCACAAAACCATAATTGCAGGAAAACTTAATGAGTTTTAAGAATTAGTCAAACCTCAATTCGAAAGGTATCACCCCTGCGCATGGCATTCAAGACTTGATGAATCTGGCATAAATAACAAAAGCTGTTAGTTCTTGGAATATAACAAAATTGAGCCATCTACTACTAAGTCCTTCATAATGGCACCCATAACACTTCAAAACAAATGTCATAACCAGACATAATAGTAAGTTCATTTAAATAGTAAAAAAGTACTGATTTGCCAAATTATCTGAAAAAATAATGCCTTTGGCCCTCTGCTACTTCAATTTCCCCATTTCTGGAAACTATAATTAGGAAATAAATGAATCTACCTTGTTCATTTCATACCTTTGCATGACCTCCATAATAGATAATTGAATGCATGGGAAATTCTTTGAAAAAATTGTCATCTATGATGGAATGCAGTAAGTGAGATTTTAAGTGACAACAAAAAATGTGAAAGAAGAAAATGAAAGAATAATAGATTGCAATTTAGAAGTGCACATTGTCTGACACATAAGAATAGTATGCAAACTTCACTATAGGTTCAGATAATTGGATGCATCTTCTTCTGCTTTAAAAAAATATATATATATTCTATCACTTTTTATACTTTCATATCCAATTTTTTATTGCCATTTATTAATGCAGGTCACAAACTTTTGTTTGTGATACAATCACCTCCATTGGATTTCCATCCAAAACTGTTTATTTTTACTGCTACAAATGCTAATCAAGAGTCACACCATGTGCTAAGTTATGTGGTTTGGCATGGACTGCATTTTTCAAAGCATGTATGCTTCGGTAGCCACATATGGTCTAAGAAAGTATGCTACATCAGCTACTTTTCAACACAATGTAGAAAAGCACTAATTCAAGTCATTGTTCCCCTTTAGCATTCACTTCAACTGGAGTAATGATAATTTTTTATCAAAGTTTAATAAAACATCTATAATAATTAAAGTTTGGGATCCAAATCAATAAAATTAAAAGAATTTGATGATTTAGTTCAGTGGGAAAAATGAAAACAAAACCAGTTCAAGAGAAGAAAATTGTACTTTTTTTTCCTTACACCCTCAATGGATGTCTTTAAGTACATCTCATTAAAGAATTTAGTTGTTTAATTTACTTGCATTATCTTAGATATGTTTTACACCAGTTATTTATTAGTTACCTTTACCAGTAATAAAAACAATATTAAAATAAATGGGTTGCACCTTATGCTTGACAGGCTTAAATTACCATTGAGAAATATAACTCACTTCCCTGCAACCCTAGGTAAAACAACAGAACTCAAGTACTGAACCATCAAGAATATTCTTTTATCATTTGGGACATAAATGAAATGATTGGACTCAATTCCAAAAATAAATGCGCTCACTCTCACTCTATCCAACAAACGTCAAAAGAAAAGGGGAGGAGAGGGGGGGGGGGGGGGGGGTGTGGAGTGCTCCAAAATTGGTTTATTAAGCAGCCATATAGACACCAAACATGCAGTGCATCTATTACATTTTAGATAATCCATAAAAAAACAAATTTGATCACCAAAGAAATTTGGAACTGACAGACCCAGAACCCCCTAACAGGCTACCACAATTTCTTCTCTCTAGCTATCTCCCTTCTTTATTCTGATGTTCAACAAATCCAACTCAAACACTGACCCATCTAACTACGACGACTCTAACTCAGACCCTCACAACAATGATGTCTTCCTTCTCTAACAGCAACAACTACTTTTGCTCTAACTTTCAAAGCCGTCTTTGCTCTTGCATCCACAAAGGCACCAGTTGTTTGCACTGTTCATCTTCCAGCCAGAAAGGATGTGAGCTAGGAATGGTGTTCATCTTCAGTCCACACAGCTGTGAGGTGGGCTTTGTGTGAAATTAGTAATCGTACAGTTAGGTAATTGAGATAAATTTAAAAAAAGTAGGGGATGGATGAGCTTTTTCTTCTTATTTTGTAAATTAGTATGGCTTTTTTGTTGTAATTTATTCTCTAAAAGGAAAAACAAATAGAGATTGGAATGAGCATTGAATGGTGTGTTTGGGCGGGTGGATTATAATGGCAATGGTTTTTGATTGTGGATGATACTTTCTCATGAATTGGTCATTGAATGATTAGATAATTGGGTCATATTTTGTTGAAATGGATCGACGAATTTTTTTAAGAATACAGAAATGAATTTTTTTTAAAATTAGTTGTGGGTGACATTTTTGTATGAATTGAAGATTGGGTAATTGGACTATGTTTTGAACTTGAAAGAATAGGTGGACATTGACATAATATATTGTTGAACTTTAATAATATATTTTGTTAAATTTTATATATATATATATAACCCTATTTTTTTAAAAAAAATTGTGTTTCCTCCACATTTCAGTTCCTAAATTTTGAGAAAATGTTGTTTCCCTATGTCCTTTTTTGTGTTTCCCATTTTTGTGCTACCCAGTTGATGAGTTAAGACTCCTATTTATTCAATCTATCTAGATAAGATCTATGGAACTTATATGGTTGATAAATTTTAAAACACATCCATTTCCCTTGGTGAATGAGAGAGTTAATTTGAAGAAATGATTTAATGTTTGGCACATCTGAAATGTTTAACGGGGAATGGCAGCGCCATCATTTGAAACGTTGACCTCCTGCACCATGAGGCAGACACTCAACCACTGAACCACTAACTCAATGGATAAGCAAGTACCTTGCAAGTTCAAGCACAAGGAAAAAGACTATAACAATAACAATATTAATAAGTATTCTTATTCTTGCATATCTAGAATACTTGGTAATGGATTTTCCTTGGGAAAAAATAATTCATAAAATCATCAGACATTACAATGAACAAGTACAAATTGGGAAACAAACAAGCAACACAATCTATCTATAATTGTACAAACAAAAGGAAAAGAAATATAAAGCATGTACTATGTGTAAGCCACAAATTTGTTTTTGGTCTGTTTTACTGTATTTCTAGGGTGTATAATGTCTGCGTAAATTATGTACCATGTGTAAACCTGTTGTGGATGCTGTTATTGGAAAGAAGTAGCGCCTCAAACAGCAGCAGTAACGGGTGTTAAATTCAGTATTCCTATTTTATCTCCTAGCTAAAATTCAGGATTTACATTTAAAATGATTTATCTATTAATCAGGCAGTAGCATTATTATTTCCTGTTCTGTTTGTTAGGAAGTTTTCCTAAAGGACTCTAATTATTTCCTATTTTGTTTGTTAGGAAGTTTTCCTAAAAGACTCTTCCCCCCTGTAATTCTATTTAAAGGAGCTTATGACATTCAATAAAATTATCGATATTTTCAATCAGGAAAGAGTAGAGGAGAGTCGGTGGTCTCTTTAACAAATCACCATTAAGTTCTAAAAGATAGGTTCCTCAAGAAAAGGGAGGAACAAGGGGAATCAAGAAGTTTCCCTGTCAACTGAACTGTGACGAGATCCTATTTGCGGGACCTTAACAATTTGGTATCAGAGCAAGGCGTCATGGGTGACTTTGAGCAATTGAAGACTAGGGTTCATGATTTGGAGCACAAACTTGTGGAAAATAGCAAGGAGGTGCACAAGATTAAAGACGAAGTCCAAGAACTAAGGCGCTTGATGGAGTTATATTTTTCCAGCAAGGAAAAGAGATCAAAAGGGGATGCAACCACAGACGGCCATCAACCAGATCTGGCAGAATTGTCTCGCAAGCAACAGGTTGTTGCCCAAGGAACTGCAGTTATTCCCAAATATAGAAGGCTGGAATTTCCTTCCTATAATGGTGTTGGAGATCCTTTGGGATGGTTGCATAGATGTGAACAATTTTTCAGCAACAAACGGACATGGGACACGGACAAGGTAGGATTAACCGCATTCCACATGATAGAGGGGGCGCAACTTTGGTTTTCTCACCACTCCCTTCTCAGATTTGGATTCCCATTAACAAGCAATCCATTAGGAGAACTAATCAACCTCAAACAAACTGGAACTGTGGATGAGTATCAGCATCAATTTCAGGCCCTCCTTGCCAGAGCAACTTCAGTACAACCAGACCAACAGGTGGACATGTTCACTAGCGCTGAGATAGTTCTCGAGATTTCCCGAACTGAACCAAGAAGCTAACCGAAATAAATACTGGACTGAAAAAATAGGACCAAAACCGGACTGGATCAGAATCACACTGATACTAATTTAAAATCGGTCCCAGTCCTCCTTTAAGTACTGTACCGAGAACTAGATTGAACTGAAATCAAACCGAAAAACCGATTATATATATATATATATATATATATAATAATTTAATACATATATATGTTATATATTTAAATAAAAATATAGAAATTAAATATTATAAATATATTATATATTTGTAGACTTGAATATTACTTAATATAATTTTTTTATGATTATAAAGATATTTTTATTAATTTTATGCATTCAAATAAATAATTTTATGTTGTAATATATTTTATAATATTTAAAAGGATAGTTTAGATGAATAAAATGGATTAAAATAATTATAATAATAAAATTTTTTATAAAAATTTAAGACTGCAGTGGGACCGACCGGGAACCAAATCAAAAAAAAAAAAACAAATAGTACCGAAGAACTAGATCGAAACCAAACCGATTTTTAGTTCAGTCCGGTCTTGATCCTTCATTTTATTCAGTCCAGTCTCGGTCCTTCAATTTTTAAAAGACTGGTCCTTTAATCCAATTCCGGGGTTTTTCAAAACCCCAGACCATGACTGGGACTGATCACCCTTAATGTTCACTACGGGATTAATGGAAACTTTAAAGATGGATGTGGTGATGCAAAATCCCCCCAATCTAATTTCTGCTATGAATTTTGACTCAAGCTTTTGAATGAAAATTGCAACTCAACCACGGAAGTATCAATATAGGGCGGCCTCAAACAACATGGGCAGCCCTGAAATCACTCAGTATGGCTCCCTCTTTAGCCACCATCCGAGAACAGAAACCACAGACAAGAAGCAATTCCAGATCGACATCCAATGTGGGAAGCAGTATTGTTGCTCCCCCCTATTAAGCGCTTGACCAGGGCTGAAATGACGGAAAGCAGGGCAAAGGGATGGTGTTTTAATTGTGATGAACTTTATTCAGCAGGGCATGTGTAAGAGGCTTTTTTGCCTCTTGGTGGAAGAACAAGAGGAAGATGAGGATGAACCCTCTTCAACTGAACTAAGATTTCTCTCCATGCAATTATTGGAATAAAAACCTCTCAAACTATGAAGTTGCAAGTGCAGGTAGCAGGAAAACCAATACTGATCCTCATTGATTCAGGAAGCAGAGACAATTTTGTACGAAAACAAGCTACCCTCCAATTAAAACTACAAATAGAGATCAAACCGAGACTGCAAGTATTCATAGCAAATGGTGAGAAAGTACACAGCCCAGGCATCTACAAAGGAGTCCAAATACAGGTCAATTTTGAATTCTTCTTTGCTGATTTGTTTGTGCTATCCATGGAGGGATTTGATATAGTTCTTGGGGTAAAATGGTTGAGCACTCTAAGCCCAATCCTATGGGATTTCAGCACCCTAATGATGACCTTCCACTTGAACGGAAAGCAAGTCACTTGGCAGGGTATAGTGGAGGAGACAAGATACCCACAGGTGCATGTGCTCCAAGATGAAATGACACACACAGCAACCATGGAGAGGCACCTCGCAGATTTTTCATATGTATTCCAAGAACCTAAGGGACTTGCCCCTTCCTGACCTTGCGATCACCGAATCACTCTGACAATGGGTTCAGAACCAGTAGTAGTAAGGCCATATTGCTACCCATACCAGCAAAAAATGAGTTAGAAAGGCAATGTGCTGAAATGCTAGAGCAAGGGATCATCTGCCTTAGCCGTTCCCCTTTTTCTTCCCCAGTTTTGTTGGTGGCAAAGCATGATGGTACTTGGAGGTTTCGTGTTGACATAGGGAACTTAACAACCGGACTGTCAAGGATAAATTTCCCATTCCCAATGTGGATGAGTTATTGGATAAGCTTCATGGTGCCCAGTATTTCACAAAATTAAATCTGAGATCGGGTTACTTTCAGGTTGGAATGGCTTCCGAAGATATTGTGAAGACTGTCGTCCGAACTCATCATGGCCATTTTGAGTTTTTAGTTATGCCGTTCAGTCTCATATACGACCCATCCACATTGCAGTCCTTAATGAATGAGGTATTTCAGTCTCACCTTTGCAAATTTGTTTTAGTACTCTTTGACGACATTCTGGTTTACAGGAAAACATGAATAGAACACATGCATCATCTACGGATTGTTTTTGAGCTACTGCAACGACACAAGCTCTTCCTTAAACGATCAAAGTACTCCTTTGGAGAGCACCAAGTCATTTATTTGGGACATGTCACTAACGGCAAAGGGGTAACAGTGGACAATTCTAAAGTTCAAGCAATCAAGGAATGGCCCACATCCAAATATGCCAAGGCTCTACGTGGGTTCCTTGGCTTGACAGGATACTACGGCAAATCTGTACAAAATTATGGCATGTTGGCTGCCCCATTAACCAACCTGCTGAGGAAGAATGCCTTTCATTGGGACAATGCAACTGACACAACTTTTGCAAATTTAAGGAATGCCCTCTCCACCACTCCAGTTTTGCAACTACCAAACTTTGATCTTGAGTTTACAATTGAATGCGATGCATCCAGAATGGGGATTGGTGCTATTTTACAACAAGAGCACTCGATTGCTTTCTTCAGTCATAAACTAGCTTACCGCCATTTGAAATTGCCAGCCTATGAATGCAAATTGATTGGGTTGGCTAGAGCAGTCCAACACTAGCGACCTTACCTGTGGGGAAGATCATTTGTTGTCACAACTGATTATTATAGCCTCAAGTAATTGTTGGAGCAGTAGCTTATTACTTCTCCACAACAACACTAGGTTAGCAAACTGCTTGGGTTTGATTTTCAAGTGGATTACAAGGCAGGATCTCTAAATCGCATAGCAAATGCATTGTCTAGGCGTGAAGAGGACACTATGCTCCTTCGCGGAGTTTCACGTCCACGAGTCACCTTATTGGATGACATCAAGAAGGAGAAGCCACAATCAACAGAGTGGGCAACACTAGTTCAGAAAATTCAGTTTGGAGCTGCAGACTCCAATTGGGCTTGTGATGTACCAGGGTTGGATATATCTCCCTGCTGATTTCCCTTTGGTCCCCTTCATCATCTCCAGTATTCACAACTCCACACATGAAGGTATTCAGAAGACCCTGCATCACATACAAGCTGATTTCCATTGGCAACGTATGAAGGCCTCTATTCAAGACTTTATACAAAACTGCTCTATTTGCCAACAACACAAATGGGAAAATCTGCATCCAGCTGGTCTTCTTCAGCCCCTTTCGGTCCCAACACAGATATGGGCCGATATTTCCATGGATTTTATCGAGGGACTGCCCAAGGTTGCGGGAAAATCAGTTCTTTATGTAGTGGTGGATCGCTTCTCTAAGTATGCTCATTTCATCCCTCTTTCTCATCCATACAGCACTACTTCTGTCGCCCATGCCTTTTTACTCACATTTTTTGTTTGCATCGATTGGTGACAAGGACCCAGTCTTTACAAGTACCTTTTGGAGGGAATTGTTTCGGTTAAAAGGTACCACCTTAGCCTTTTCTTCTGCTTATCATCCTCAATCGGATGGTCAAACTGACACGGTGAATCGAACGGTTGAGATGTATCTTTGCTGCTTTGTTGGGGATCAACCAAGATGATGGGTTGATTGGCTTCCTTGGGCTGAGTATTTTTATAACACTGTCTATCATTCTTCTTTAGGAATAACACCCTTTCGAGTTGTCTATGGCTTTGAACCTCCGCATATTGTCCTATGAACCAGGTTCTACTCATTTGGAGGAGATTGATCGTTCCTTACAAGAGCGAGATGATCTTTTCGCTGAAATTTCTTTTCGTTTACAACAGGCACAACTTCGCATGAAGCAAGGCTATGACCAGAATCATCGGGAATTGTCATTTGAACCTTGGCGGTTTGTTTGGTTGAAACATCAACCTTATCGTCAGCGCTCATTGAGTCACAAGGTTGTTCCTAAATTAGCTCCTAAGTTCTATGGGCCTTTCAAGGTTTTGTAGCGAATTGGTGAGGTTGCTTATAAGCTTGAACTTCCAGAGCACAGTAGGATTCATGATGTTTTCCACATTTCCGTGCTCAAGCAGTTTAAGGGTGTCCCCACACCAATGTTCCCTCCTTACCACCTTTGAAGGAAGGCAGAATCATTCCCCAACCTCAGTCTATTGTTCTTTCCAGAATTAATAGCGACGTCATCAAAGTTCCGGTGGAATGGACCAGTTTACCATTGGCTGAAGCCACCTGCATTCCTTTGACTCTGTTTCAAGACACCTATCCTGAATTCAAGCTTGAGGACAAGCTCTTAGTCCAGGATAGGAGTAAAGTTGTGGATGCTTTTATTGGAAAGAAGTACCACCGCAAATAGCAGCAGTAATGGGCGTTAAATTCAATATTTCTATCTTATCTCCTAGCTAAAATTTAGGATTTCCATTTAAAATAATTTATCTATTAATCAGGCAGTAGCATTATTATTTCCTATTCTGTTTCTTAGGAAGTTTTCCTAAAGGACTCTTATTATTTCCTATTTTGTTTGTTAGGAAGTTTTCCTTCCCCCCCCATGTAATTCTATTTAAAGGAGCTTATGACATTCAATAAAATTATTGATATTTTCAGTAAAGAAAAAGCATAGAAGAGTTGGTGGTCTTTTTAACAAATCATCATTAAGTTCTAAAAGTTCCTCGAGTAAATGGCGAAACAAGGGGAATCGAGAAGTTTTCCCTGTCAACCGACTTGTGACGAGATCCTATTCGCGGGACCTTAACATAAGCCTCAAATTTGTTTTTGGTGTCTCTTAAAGTATTTCTTGCATGTGTATAATGTCCGTATATATAATGTTTGAAGTCCCTAACAACGAATTAGAATAAAATTGAGGCAGAAGTTTTTAACCCTATGCTAGAAAGAGGTCAAAAGGGGGCAAAAAATGGAAATTTGAAAGGTTTCACAGCAACATGGCCATGTCCACTTCTTGTTTGAAATCCCTAATGATGAGTTAAAATAAACTGAGGCAAAAGTTTTTAACCCTATGCTAGAAAGAAGTCAAAAGGGGGCAAAAAATGGAAGTTTGAAGGGTTTCAGTCAACATGGCCATGTCCAATTCTTGCCCCAGTTGAGTTGCAGTTATGGACTCCACAGGCTATTTAAAAAGCTTTTGGGCATGGCCATGTTTTGAATTAATTGTCAATATATGAAATGGCAAAATTAAAGGTTATATATTGTGGATATGACAGGTTATATTACAATGTTTGGACTTTACAGTACATATGAGATGTTGCAGCTTTTAGGCATGCTACAAAGTTTGGTAACCTTAAATCTTTCAAATCCCTAACATCAGTCTAACCCCAGATTTGAATCGTGATACCATGTCCCACAAGATCACACATATTATGCAAATATAATGGGCATAGAAATGGAATTTCCACATTGTTGATTCATGATACAAGTTGATAGTTATATTTTTTGTAATCGTAATAATTAGTCTTGAATAAGAAAAATCAATAAATTTCAATCAGCAAAAGGGAACAACAGAAAATTCATTCTTGATATGCTACAACTAGTTCGATTCCCTTACTTTTTATATAATAACAAATTAAACATTAATGTTTCCCTTAGCAAAGTTCCACCACAAATAGATTTGCACAGCATAGATGCATACTTCTACACTTTAAGGAAGGGTGAAAATAAAGGAAGGGAAAAAGGAAAGAGGAGTTGAAAAGAAAGAACATTTCTCTCGTTTCAGAGAAGGGAGAAAGCAGAGAGAGACAAAAAGGGAGAAGGAATTCTCTCCTGTTAAAATTTAAAAAGAAAAAAAAAACTCCCTTGGTTCTGCCTAACCTTGCCTCTCCAAATTAAATGAAAATGGAGGAAATCAATAAATTTATAATAGTTTCCTTTTATCTAATTTTCTCATCAACAAAGTGAGAGAAACTATTTTAATTTTATCATTAATAAAAAAAAAATCTCATTTTCACTCCTTATTTTCCCCTTCTCACCTAAATAAGAGGAGAGAATCAAATTCTCTTCCCACTCAATTTCAATCATTATTTTTTAGAATTACTATTTTCACAAACAAAGCTTTAGTTTTAGTATATTGTACGTATCTTCAAATCCAAAGATAAAATAACAGTATACCACCAACTACAGTATTATTTTTTCTTTTTTATAACTGAAAGGACTATTGTATTATCTTAAGAAGATGTCAAACCACTATAGTAAAGATCCTAATAGAACATTATCAGTAGAAGTACCAATTATCTTAATTCCATACACTTCACGATGGTATTAATAACAAAATTGCCAAAACCATGAATTACAATAAATGAGAAGGAAGAAACTTAGATGCTTGACAATCATCCAATGATTTAAAACTAGCAGCAACAAGCTACACTCCAAATACAGTACAATGATTCTCTACTTTGTGATGTTGTTCCTATGCAAGTAATTCATATTCTTCTTGGTCGACCATGGCTTTATAATCCAGATGTGAGTCATAATGGGAAAGAAAATACTTATTCTTTTTCACTTAGGAAGAAGAGGTTTATTTTGAAACCTGAGTTAGTCTGATATAAAAAGTATGGAGCGAAAATGACAATAAAAGCTAAAATTGCTAGTGAAAATCAAAAGAAGCAACTCCATATCCTAACCAAGAAGCAATTTATAGTAGAAAGTCATAAATCTAAGGTTATCTTTGTTGTTGTGGCGAAAAGAGTACAGGAATTAGCTGTTGTTCCTATCTCTAAAATGCATCTAGAAGTGACTAATTTGCTATCTGATTTTTTTGATGTCATACCGAAAGAATTACGTAATGAGCTATCTTCTTTACGCACTATACAACATGCTATTAATCTCGTTACTAGGTTTCATATGCCAAATCTACCAACTTATCATATGAATCCACATGAACATGAAGAGCTCAAAGGCAAGCAGATGAACTACTTTCGAAGGGATTTATTTGTGAAAGCTTGAATCCTTATGTTGTTTCAACTTTACTTACACCAACAAAGGATTGTAGTTGGTATATGTGTGTTGATAATTGAGCCACTAACAAAATCATTGTCAAGTACAAGTTTCCTATTTCTAATCTTGATGACATGTTGGATAGATATTACAATGGTTGGTTCTACTGTCTTTTCAAAGATAGATTTGAAGATTGAATATCATCAAATAAGGGACAGGGTGATGAATGGAAGACTGTTTTTAATAATATAAATGGTCTTTATGAGTGGCTTGTCATGCCACTTGGGTTCTCAAATGCTAATACTTTTATAAGATTTATGAACCAAAATAGTCAGCTTTACTGGTAAATTCCTAGTTGTTTATTTTGATGATATTCTCATTTTTAGCAAGACCAAAGAGGAACAGATGTCTCATCTACAAGTCATGAGGGTTCTACACCAAGAGAAACTCTGTTAATTTAAAAAAGTGTTCTTTCATGAGTTCAAGTGTCAGTGTTTTTGTGGTGTCTTCTAAAGGTGTTGAAGTTGATCATGATAAAGTCAAAGCTATTCAGTAATGCTAGTTCCTCTACCTTATAGGAAGTTTGGATTTTCTATGGCTTGGCAACATTTTACAGGCGTTTTATTAAGAATATCAGCACTATAATAGTGCCTGTTATCAATTGCATGAAAAAAGAGAATTTGTTTGGAACAAGGCAGCTTCTAAGGCTTTCAAATAAAATCAAGAAATGAACGGTGGAAACTCATGTTTTGAAGCTGCCAAACTTTTCTAAGGTATTTGAAGTAACTAGTGATGCTTCTCAAATTGGTATTGGTGGGGTATTAAGTCAAGAAGGCCATCCTATTGCTTATCAAAAACTAATTGAAGCAAGCAAAGTATTCAACCTATGCCAAGGAATTTATACTATTATTTAAGATCATCATTGGCATCTCTATTTAATTTATACGGATTTGTTTTGTATTCCAATCCTGAAGCTCTCAAATAAATCAACACCCAAAAGAAGTTGAATAATCACTATGAAAATGGTTTCTTTCTTGCAAAAATATTTCTTTCTAATCAAACATAATGCTTGAATTGAGAATAAGGCAGCCAATGCACCTAGCCGAGTGATGCTAATCCATACTTCTATGGCCGTTCAAGTTGTAGGCTTTGAATTGTTAAAAAAAGATTATCCAACTTGCAGAGATTTCAGCATAATTTATGCAGATTTGGTGACTGGACAGCATGCCAATTATCCTTTTTTTTTACTGAATGGATATCTCCTTCGAGGAACACGTTTATGTGTGCCTAATACTTCTCTATAAGAAGAGGTAATTCAAGAATTACATTCCAGGGGGCAGCAGATCATTTTGGAAGAGATAAGACAATTGCTACAGTAGAGGATAGGTTTTATTTGCTTAACTTGAAGAAATATGTTGCTAAAGTTGTTTCTAGGTATCAGGTTTGTCAAATATGCAAGACTAAGAAGCAAAACACAGGTTTGTATACTCCATTACCAATTCCACATGCTCCTTGGCAAGATATTAGCATAGATTTCATGCTCGGATTGCCTCAAACTATAAGGGGTCACGATTCTGCTCTTCTGGTGGTTGATCATTAAATTAAGATTGTTTATTCTATTCCTCATTCAAAAACTGCTGATGCTCTTCATATTACTAAGCTTTTATTAATGAATTTGCTTGACTTCATGGCTTTCCTTAAACTATTGTTTATGTGCTATTTTTGGAAATCTTTATGGAGAATGTTAAATGTAAAACTAAATTTTCTTCATCATTTCATCCACAAACAGATGGACAAACTGAAATAGTTAATAAAAGTTTGGGAAATCTTCTTCGTTGTTGTGTTAGTGATCATGTTTGTAATTGGGATCAAATTCTTCCTATATCTGAATTTGCCTATAATAGTTTTATCAATCGTAGTACTAGGCGTAGTCTTTTTAAGATTGTAACTAGGGTACTTCCTAGAAAACCAATTGATTTGGCTCCTTTGCCTATTGAAAGTTGTCCTAGCATTGATGCTAATGGTTTTGGCAAACATGAAATTCAAACAAATTTGCCATAAGCAATGAAGGATACAAAACAAAGGCTGATTTGCGGCACAAGCTTGTTGAACTTCAAGAAGGTGACATGGTTATGGTCCCCAAGAGGTTCGAACAGTTTCCCAAATGAGCTTACAAATATTTTATTCATGGAAAGTTGGTTCTTTCAAGATATTGAAGAAAATTAGCTCAAATGTTTATGTTCTTGAGCTCCTTGTTGACATAGGTACAAGCAACATTTTCAACATTGAAGATCTTACTTTATACCAAGGTCAAGATGAAGATGTGCCTAATGATGATGTTGTAGCTTTGTCTTCCTCCTATAGCTCGCCTAAATTAGCAAATAGAGATATTGTTGATTATCAAGTAGTTTTTACAAGAGCAGGTGGTTATCAAAAATTTCTCATCAAATGAGTGAGTCGGCCACAATCCTATGGCAATTGGATAGCGAAGAGTTACAAAAGCTCGATCATGCTATTTACTCGAGGTTGAGTTTTTCCAATCTAGGGAGAAATGGAGTATGGCAATATGTTCACAAGCTATTTGCCAAAAAAGTTCTAATGCATAAGCACTTGTTTGGAACATGTTGGATGATAAGGGACTGAGGTTGATTGGGAAGTTTAGTAGTCTCATGCAGGAATTTTAGTTTATTTAGAATAAGGGTACCATCATAATTTCATAATTTGTGTTCTTCTAGAAGAAGTTGTATTATGTCATTGGAGTCTCTAACTTATTGTTGAGACTTATTCTGAATCCTTATCGGTTTAGGATAGTATTAGTCTTTATTTGATTTTTGAATTCAAATCCTTAAAATATTAAAATAAGTCTTGCTTTATGTATTCAAATCCTTAAAGGATTAGGATAAGTCTAGGTCTTATAGTTTTCCTATAAATATCTAGGCTTGTAATGAGTTTTTCCTTCTCTAGTTCTTTATGTCTTCATTCATTCCCTTTCTTCAGTTGTCTCCAAGATATAGTTCAAAGTTTTTCTGCAATTATTGCTCTAAAACTGTGTGACTCAATTCAATTCTTTTGGGTGTGACTCCCCTGGAACCTTGGAAGTGATTCCCAAACCCCCAAATTTCTATCTTCAACCTTCATTGTTATTCGCTGCAACAGTTCATGTTAGTTTTCACAGACACTATTCATACTGTTCACATGCACTGTTTATAGCCTGGCAACAAGCTGTCCTACATAACCTAAGCAGATCTCCTGAAACATAATATTTAATTTCTTATCATAATACCCCCATTTCATCAAACCATAACCTGGTAAAGGCACAGATATCTTGTGTTTCAATCAAATTAACATAAGTGCACGGAACTGTTATCCGAATTCCAATGTCAGCATTAGCAATATTCCCATTTAAATCTGAAAATACCATACCCAAATAACATTGCCCAATTAAACAGTAAAGTTGGGAAGCAAAGCTGATACACAGAATACAAACCTCAGATATTAGCCGATGTCTCCCTTCAATATCAGCAGCTAAAGCTCTCGATGAACGGGGCATGCCAAGAACATCATCACCTTGTCCTTCCATCAAGAATGTTGACCTTGGAAATGACTGAGTATGGCCTTGGCTACTAGATCCAGAAGATATTAGTGTTTCCCGAGAAGAAGAAGCAGAAGGCCTAGAAGACAATGGGGGGAGACCATTCTGACTTTCAGAATTAGAGTCCACAGATGGAAACAGAGACCAGGGGGCAAATTCTGAAAATCTTTGCTGGTTTTGTGTTGTGGAAATACGGTGAGGAATCCAGGCAAGGCTGGGCAAAGGCTGAATGCTTGAACTGGGACCAATTCTAGAAGAAACACTAGCTGAAGTGCTCATGTTTCCAGTAGCTAAACTCCAACCAGCTGGGTCTTGTCCCATATTTCTCATCTCAGTTGCAGGCACAAACATGGGATGCTCTGCATTGTTTGTTGAAAAGCTTCTTAAATTCACCTCCTCTCGTAATGCAGAAGTGCTTTCTCCAGCAATAATGGAACTAGATGAATTCCCAGATCTTGAATTGGATCCAGTCCAAGGAAAGGAATGAATGTTTCTTAATGCATCAGAAGGAGGACTTGATCCTAGCATTGATCTAATGTCCAAGGCACCACTATAGGGGGCAGGTCTAGGACAATGGTGAATTGACCAAACATTGGAGTGCCTAAAACCTCCAGTTGTTGATAAATTGAATGCTAGAGATTCATGTTGATGGCCAGGAGTTACTCTCCTACCAAAATTTCTTAGGAGGTCTTCATTTACAGTAACACTTGAAGAAGGAAAGGCATCAGATGCTACTCCTCTCATATCAAAACTAATTCTCGTATTTGCACGTTCAGAAGGGATAACATTAGGAGAATGCTGTGAGGGTGGAGTTAAACTTAAGCTGCTTGAAGCATTATGATGAGCAGTATCTGAAAGCCATGCGCCATTGTCAGCATTAGGAAAGCAACTTGAACTACCACCATGATAAGAATGTCCAGAAGTACCTTCAAGGGCCTTTCTCTTGCAGGATAAACCCCAGCCTCCTAAAGAAGATCCTGAGCCACCATTAGTTTCCTCTACTGTATAACCAGAAGAACTTCCAGATGGACCGACATCATCAAAAGGAACATTAGGAAATGCCTCTAATCCCACAGAACTGAAATGATCAGGGCCTAAAACAGCTCTTGTCGCATGCCCATTATTACTACTGTCACCTGTGTACCCCACATTTGGACTTCCATTGTTAGAGCTAGAACCCTGCAAAAATAAAGGCTGATTTCTAACCTGATTGCTGCTGGCACCAAGAACAATCCTCCCTGGAAAAAGGAAATCATTTGGTTCAAATTGCCTTTCTTGTGAACTTGGACCAGCTAGATTGTTATTATCGGCTGAAGTAGACCATCTTTCTTCCATTTTTACAGCATAATCATTGGCCTGATTGTGCAGACTTAACCCTGAACCAGATTCATCTAAGTTCCATCCACTAAAGCTCTGAACATTGTGACTGAGAGCATCTACACACGATGCCTCATTATTGGACAGACTGCTTTCAACAGGACTTAGTATGTTATTAACAGAAGATTGTCGACTCATACCAGTGATATTTGTACCACACTCCTGATCGACATCAATTGCTTCAGGGGATGAATCAACGGCACTCTGTTGCCTTTGCATAAGAGATAATGTATTCCACTTAATGAGAGGGCTATAGTGCTAAATGATTCTACAAGCTTCCAGCAGAAATAGTTTCCGTGCTGTACACTTATCAGAACACCTAAAGCACATAAAAACGAATAATAAATATAAACCCAAACTGGCTGAACAAAAAGAAGAAAATCAGTATGTTTCATGATAGTGTATTTAACAAAAAGCTCTCAATTATGCATTTCCACATCTTCCACTCCAATCTCTTATAAAGGCACCCCATAATCCACTGCTAGTTTTTTCACAAATTAACCTGCAATAGATTATCCTCATGATGAAGATAAAAAATAAGGTCCAATCAAAAAGTTAATAAGGCCTGAACTTTCCCTTCACGTATCAATCCTATGTTAATTAGAGTAAATTCAACAGATAGAAACTGTATTTTTCTTGATCCTATTAAATATTGTTGTTGCTCCAAAATAAAAAAATTAAATTAAATAATTAAAAACTAAATGAATCTCAACAGCCATTCCACCTAGCGAAATTTCAGGGAAAAAAAAACCCCAATTCACAGTCAAACAATTTGATATTGTACAAACCAAATTCATAAATAGAAAATCATAAGCTACCCAAAAAACCTTCTATTCCGAACAATAAATAAAAAAAATAAAATAAAGATGAATAAAAGACAATAACAACAGCAACTATGATTAACAAATATACGCACAGTACAACAAGAAATTAACATATTAATACAAATCCCAACATAGGTCAGTGCGATCCCTCTTCTTTCCGCACAATTGCAAAAGACTCAAACATCAAAAAAATCACCCAAAAAATTATATTAAAACGGTTAATCATAATCATAAAATGATGTGATAAAACTTCCAAAATAATAATAATAATAATAATAATAATAATATAGAAGAAGAGAAGTACCTGAGATAACGATAACGAGAGATTCGATATCGAACTTAAAGATCAAATGGGTAGCAATAGAAGCTGAGGAACAATCATAAAATCTTTTTCTATTTTTTTGGGTTTTTTTTCTTTTTTGGACTTTTCGCTTCTCCCTCTAAACGTTTTCTACAGGTTTCGTTTACTTCCTTTTTTTTTTTTTTTTTTTTGGCAGAGAGAGGGAAAAAGAGGAAACAACACTGTGCGATATAGTTTGGGCTTTCTAAGGACAGAAAGAGAGGAAAAAGAGGGAGTGCAAATGAAATGAGCAAATATGCTAATTGAATCGGTTGAATAATTTAACTAATTAAATTAAAATTAATAATAAAAAAAATAAAAATAAAACCCTTGTCGAGGTGTAGAGCAATGACTAATAAGGTGTGTGGTGGTGGTGGGGTATTGTCTTTCAGATGTGTTGCTTTTGGGATGGTCAGTTCCCTGATGTACATGTAGCTTTCATGCATTGACATGGAACCCATTTCCTATTTTGTGATTTTTATCTAGCAGTAGAAATTATAATTCAGCCAAAAAATTTTTATGGTGTAGAAAATTTGTTTACATAATTTCAGTTAAATGATAATTATAATTACTACAAAATTATTATAATATATTTTATTTTTTCAATTATATTTTTTTATTTAATTTTAATTGTTTTATTTATTGAGTGAATACATTTAATACAAAAAATTTTTTAAACATTAATTAATAAGCATTTTTAATTAACTTACTCTTAAAATAATCACTTACTTTAGTGGCAAAAATGATGCTAGCGTAGATTTCCTTGACACCACTTAAAAAACGAAAAGAATTAGTGTCATATGTTTTCTTTTCCTATTTTGAAAATTCAATTCTAGTTATCAAGTACTATTTTTATTTAAAAATTTTCAATGTATCAAAAAGTTTTTCTTTTTTAATAGAAAACTAGTTAGTTGTATCTTGTATTAATATTCATTTTTAATAAAATCAAATTTTATGATTCTAATAATTATTTTGAGGATAATAAATATGAGTTTATGCTAACTTAGTTATAAGAATTTATGTAATATGTTTTAGGTCCCTAAAAATTTTAATTTTAAGATTTATAAAACTAAAAAGTTAAGGGAGAAGGATTTTTTAGCTATGAATCAAATTGAAGATTCACGTTATCAAAGTGTTGATTCTCTAAATCAAAATTTATGGCTTAAGGTTGAAAGGTCTAAAAGTATAAAAGAATGGTCAGGCTCATTAAATGACCAGTTTAAAATGTAATGACCTTGTACATATTTTTGAACTGCCCCATCCACAATGAAAAAACATTTTAAAATTCAAATAAAACATTTGAATTGGCCATATGCAAATTAAACAATTTGATAGAATAAATTTATGTATCATTGTTGGACTAGGATAATCAATTATAGGTTTAGAACCTCTTTTGATCTTGACAAAATAGATTGATCATCACTAATATTTCAAATAAGTGTTATTTTTGCAGAATTGAATCAATCTCTCAAGAAGAATTGAAGGAGTTAATGAACTCCAAAGTGACATGTAAATCGCGACCGCAATCTAGGATCCGCGACCGCCACTCATGTTAAGACATGCTGAAATTCAAGCAGACGAAATCGCAAAGTCATTCTCGACCGCGACCCTTGGAAAGAAAGAAGTCAAATTGACACAGATGAATTCGCAGTATAAGTCTCGCCTGAGTCGCGACGGCGAATTTCAAAGAAATTCAAGAGGGAAGCAAGTTCACAACCACAGCTTGACAAATGTCCTAGAAGACTATTGGAAGTCAAAAATCGCGGAGACATCTTGTTGGTAGCGACCGCAAACCCTGTGGAAGAAAGTTAACCACTTTGGGAGATGGATTCGCGTTCTTTGTCCCGGCCTGTGCAAGAAAACTCGCGACCGCGACTTCTGAAAGTAGGTAAAAGACAACGGCTATATTTTCCTGGTGAACTAATAAGAAGCTGCCACGTGAACTAGCCGTTAGACACAAACGGAGTTTCTCTTGAAGAATTTGGATTTCGCGACCGCGAAAGGCAGTAGCGACCTCAATTTCATCCTGACAAGTATTTAATGCAAAATCTGTCAAGCATTTCTCAAAGATTTGATGAGCTATGATCTACAACGTCTCTTTGGTGAAGTTTGGCTATAAATACTCCATCAAACAGCCATGAAGAAGGTTGTTAAGGAATTTATTACAAGTGATAAAAGCTCTCAATCTTTGCTACTCATTTTCTTCATCTTCTTTATGAAATTGTAAGTGTTAGGTGTAAGCATTAAACACCAAGTAAATGAGGTTTTGTGTTAGCCTGTAAAAACACTTCTAGAAAGGTTTAAGTGTGAGCCTAGTGAAACACTTAAGTGAGGTTTTGTGTTAACCTAGAAAATACTTTGTTGTAAGGTTGTGTATTAACCATCAAAACACAAGATTGTATAAAATGGGTGTGAGCTTGAAAACACCATTGAGATAGTGAAATACCCAATTGAGTGATTGGGGAGTGGACGTAAGGTAAATTTTGCCCGAACCACTATAAATTGTTTGTCTCTATTTTTCTATCTTCTCCCTTTTATCTTTGTTTTAAAATTTTTATCCACCAATTCAACCCCCCTTCTTGGTGCCTAGGGACAACAATCATAAAGTAAGCTAAATTAGTCAAGAGATGTTAAAACAAGTTGGTAAAATTGGCTAGTGCTCTAAATGGAATAATCATATTAAATTATCTCATTCATCATGACTAAAATAAGACAATTTCAAAAAGAAAGTCGAAACTAGTTAAATTGCTTGAAATGGGCCAAATGAATTAGCTCATGCATCAAGACGAAATTGAAAAAAATTCCACATGGTAGATTGGAATGGCCCAGTGAGCGTTGAAACGGTCCAAATGCACATACCTATTCATTATGAACAAAAGTTGAAAATTTTACACAAATTAATGGAATGGCTTAGAGCACTTAAAACAACCTCAATGCACAAATCCATTCACCATGATCAAAAATTAAAACCTTTACAAAGAAAGTTAGAACTACTTTAAGCTTAGGGAGCTGTTTAGGGTGAACGACCCTATTCAAGACATCCAAGATTCAATAAGATGAATTGTCCAAAGGGACAGGTTGTGCAAACTATGAAACAGGCTAAGAAGCTAGGGAATAAACTAGGCAAGGCCTTGAACGGCCTAGTGTAAGATGAGTTATACTTTAAAAAGTACCAAAAGGAATGACTTAAGCTATGCCTAGGAATTAGATCACATATGAACGAAGAGCCTTGTTCATTCAAAGTAATTGGGCCATTCATAAGCAAATGATTAGTTCTTCTAGCAAGTTTAGAATTTTTTTTTTTTTTTTTTGTCTAAGAGTATTGGCTAGTTGAAGAATATGCTTTATATAAAGAGAATGTAATAGAACATTTGAAGGTAAGAAAAATAAGAGAACTTCAATGACACAATTATAATCATTTTTGTAACTTCTAATTCTTTTAGAGCTTTGTTTATAATCTTAAGCTTCAAGCATATTGGGTTATTCCATTGTTTGGTAGCTTAAGTGATTAGTTGAGTGATCTCTCTTTGAACAAACCTTGTAATTCTTATATATGAAGATACCACTTAAGATTAGATAAATATTTCTTATTAAATATTTTAAAGGCTTAAGATAGTGCTTGCAAATCTATCTTAGAACAACCTTGACATAGTAATCAAAAACTATCTTGTCCAGGTATGAGTGATACCTATAAATTCAATTGGAAAGGTTTGAGTTACACCTATAAGTAATTTATAATTGAAACACTCTAATGGGAATATTAGAGGAGAGAATATAAATAAGAATTGTCGTTGAACCTTTATAAATTGTTGATTGTTCGTTCTCAACATCTTAACTCTCTTTATGTACTATTTCTTTAATTCTCAATTTTGTAAAATTTGTCATAACCTTATTCACTCTTTCCCTGTAGGAATTCTTAAGGCAACAAGTTGTAACAAGCAAGGCTTCTTTTGATCAAACATAAGTGCAATAGTAAAGATAATGACAAACCAAAAGTATTGTAATCCATCCATAAGCCCCCATTCTCTAAGTATAAAATAAATGGTTTGATCAAACTTGAGAAAGATTAGATGTATAAAAAGATCATTTAAAGGACCTTATCATTAGTAATATATAAAAAAGGGGCAACAACTATATCAACTTTTAGAAATACATACAATAGTCTTACCTTTGTTTCTCTCATTGAGATGAAAGTTAGGTACTTTCTATACAAGATGAACTCAACCAATTTGAAAGAAATAAGGTGTGGACCTTAACTCTTAGACCTAAAGTATGGACCTTAATTCTTAGATCTAAAGACCATTCCATTATAAGCACTAATTGGGTATTTAGGAAGAAACTTGATGAGTAAGGTGTCATAACTAAAAATAAGGTTAGGTGAGTAGCCAAAGGCTATAACTAAAAAGAAGACATAAATTATTATGAAATGTTTGCATTAGTTGTAGGTGTTGTCCCTAGGCACCAAGAAGGGGGGGTTGAATTCGTGTATAAAAATTTAAAATAAAGATAAAGAGAAGAAGAAAGGATAGAAAGGACATAATGATTTTATAGTGGTTCGAGCAAAACAATCCCTACGTCCACTCCCCAATCACTCAATTGGGTATTTTACTAAGTCAATGGTGTTTTCAAGCTCACACTCAACTTACTACAACTTGGGTTTTAATGGCTAACACACAACCTTACAATAAAGTGTTTTCTAGGCTAACACAAAATCTCACTCAAGTGTTTTAGCAGGCTTACACTAAAACCTTTCTTAGAGTGTTTTTGTAACAATCTGGTGTTTAATGCTCACACCTAACAAATGTAAAGAAGATGAAGAAAATGAGTAGTAAAGATTAAGAGCTTTCAATACTTGTAATAAATTTGTAAGCAACCTTCTTCATGGATGTTTGGTGGGGTATTTATAGCCAAACTTCATCAAAGAGACGTTGCAGATCATAGCTCATTAAATCTTTGAGAAATGCTTGATAGATTCTGCATTTAATGCTTGTCAGAATGAAATTGCGGTCGC